>VRLP01007871.1:0-19518 GCA_009660295.1 Lophius piscatorius | reverse complement strand
TGTGTGTGTGTGTGTGTGTGTGTGTGTGTGTGTGTGTGTGTGTGTGTGTGTGTGTGTGTGTGTGTGTGTGTGTGTGTGTGTGTGTGTGTGTGTGTGTGTGTGTTCACTGGTTGGGTCTCTCATTACCTCTGACTCAATAAGCCAGTGTAACCGTATCTGCAGGTATTGCACTACCTTCAAAGCTGTGTGTGCATCATGGTGTAAGAGGAAGGTATGTTTCAGTTTAGCATATGAGAGTCTTTCAAATGACTAAGTATGTAAATTATAATATTGAACTTTTTCCTATTTTGAGCTGTGTGCTATGGGTTTGAGTGTATTATTCAATCCCATTAATAATGATAATCTAATTATTATTCAAATAATTTATTGTATAGCATCTTCTGGTCTTACAAAGTCATTCAAAAATGAAGGACGAATGCAACAGACAATATACTTACTCAACAAATAAAATAAAACCATGAATAAAATTGATAACTTAAATATTTAGATTTAGTTTTAACATAAAAAAATAGCACATTTGGTAAAATGATAAAGATGAATGGAGTGAATGCAAATTATAAATAAAATTAATTTCTAGTTCCGTGGTTTAGGTCCTAATGTCAAATGCTCTGTCACCTTCAGTGTTCTGCTTAACTGGATGATAACCAACAGGGCCTTAAGATCAGAAGATCTTAATCTAAGGCCTAGTGACTACTGATTTAGAAGCTCATCCACATATCTCAGTGTCAAGGCTTAAAAGTCAAGAACAATATTTTAATGGCAACTCTAAAATGGACGGGCAGCCGGAGAACTAAAACTTAAATAGTGGTGTACTGGTTATGCTTTTGTGATTTAATTAAAAGTGAGAACCCCATGAAGCCCAGAAAACATATTTTGGCCAAGGCATGTAAAAACCTGTGCCTGCTGACAGTCACTTCCCTCATCCAAAACACCCAGAACACACACATGCGTACACTCCCCATTTGCACATTTCCCTCCAAAGCCAGGGGTCATCAGGATGTCTCCTCCCATGTATCCTTTATGCTAAGCCTAATGCCTTCCTATGTGACCTTGCTCCCTGTCAGGTTTCCACATCTCAAAACAACTTGGGAAACAAATGTTTTAATAAAGAAACTTTTATTCTGGCTTGTATTTGATTTACATTTGATTGACGGTGACCATTACACTCACCGTTGATCTTAAAACATCTTACATACACGAGAACCAAATTAACATATGAGCAAAATTACAACCGAACAGTAATCTCTGCCAATCGTGTCTCATATTCCAGAAAAGAGTTTTCTGTGATGACAGGGTCACTGAACACAACAAAGAAAAAGAGAAAAGGATAAGTACATTAATTTTCCCGCCACCAAAGACTACATTTACGTTTACCTTTGTGTTTTCATGCGTCCATTTCACACTCTTTATGTTTGGGGCCGGTGTGCATCTCATAATTGTTTTTTTCAATATACTTATTTGGACATTTTTAGGTGAACTGTAATGATTTCCTCGTCATTCTGTTGTGATAGAGGTTATAATTTATCCACATCTGCACAAATATAGCTTTTCCAGTAGTCTAGACGTCTATGATTGGACACACGTTTTTTTCATTATACTGTATTTTCATTGAAAAACAGTTGAATCACCAGACTGCATCCGACTCCCTCACGCGCAGTGTGTGTGTTTGATGAGGCTGTGATCAGGCATTTGACCGTGCCTCAACAGAGTACGAGGAAAGATTAACCAATTCTTTGTTTTGCGTGAACCGACACGCACCTTTCAGGCTTTGAGTCAAGTATTATCCATTTAAACCTGACTAGATCTACTTGTAGGTCTTAATTCTTAAATTTTAAACTTATATTTAATGACTTCATAACGTAAAACACACCAAGGAAAGCACAGTGTAAATATAAATACGTAAAGAAATAAGTTTGTGCTACCTTTAATATTTTCTACTGTACTTTTTATAAGAGCATGTATATTCTCCTTGTATGTACATGCTTGTTGGGGGGGGGAAAGGGTTAGCAGTGAGCCATGATGATATGAAAAGTTTTATTTGTCTCATTTAATCTTCTTAGCCTGTCTGACAATCAGGTAAAGTTTTAGAAGAACAGGGAGGACATTCTGGAATGGAAAGAATTTGTTCCTAGTGAGCAGTTTCTTTCCTGATTCAGACACACAGAAACTTACACACATAGTCATTTTCGACAGCAGGGTGTTTCCTGTTGGCTGCTCGCCTGTGTACACATGCAAACACATAGGCACACAAGTCTGGGTCAGTAAGCAGTTGGACTTTCAACATAATGTGTTTGATCGAAACTGAGCAGCTAAAGTAAGAAGGTAACTCCTCTTGAACACTGTTTGTGTGAGCAGACCACTGTCAGAGGTGTAACTACTACTTAAAATACTCAACATATTTTTCTCTCAGTCTTCATAACTATGTTAGTGATTATTTAACACTGGTCTATACAGCATGTTCAGATGGGCAAAGTTCTATGCCATCTGGTTCCACTCCCTCATTCTGAAGCTTCTCTATGTAGCCTTGTTCTTTATCTCACAAAAACCAAACAAAAATGTACCTGTCAAATAAATTAGACTTTGACCTATAGAGACTGAATATGCGATTAGAAAAACAGAGAATCTATAAGGAACTAAGAACAGCTTCTTTTTTTTTATATGAGTGTATTATGCTAATATGTTGTTGCCACTGGTTGGAGTCCGATGGACATATTCTCATTTTCTCATAACACGGCCTTTTGCTATGATAATTTTTGCCTTAACCCTTCAATATTCTGCTCAACTGTCTGAGCTCAGCTCAGACAGTTGAGACTGAACCAGTTTAGAACAAAACCCAGTGGAAACATGT
Source organism: Lophius piscatorius (assembly GCA_009660295.1). Classification (NCBI taxonomy): domain Eukaryota; kingdom Metazoa; phylum Chordata; class Actinopteri; order Lophiiformes; family Lophiidae; genus Lophius; species Lophius piscatorius. Next base: position 16,670 of record VRLP01007871.1, on the reverse strand, counting down.
ATATGCTAAAGAGTAAGGGCCCAAGGATGGAGCCCTGGGGCCACCAAGGGAGCGACATTAACCGTTATTATTGGGAAAGTTCTCTTCTATGATTAGGATTTTTCTTTTTGGCATATAAAGGGAAATTTAGGACTTACTAAACGTAACAATGTAACTTGTCTAATTGCTTGGTATTTAAAACATACCAAGCAATTTGTCATTTTAAGGTAAAACTAGAGTATGGTGAATGCCCCAAAGAAATAAAATAAGCAAAGAAATTATTTCTCCATAGCTTTTTTTTTTTTCCTTCCTGAGGACATTAAAGGGTTAAAAATGCATCTGTTCCTTTTTTGTCTTCCCACCAACCATTTAATCTCTTCTCCCAAACAGGAGACATTACAGCAGCTAATAGTAATGCCGCTTCCGAATATCCTCTGCATCGCCAAGGATCCAATATCAGGTAAAACACTCTCCCACACATTATACACATTAACCAACATATATTCAACACTCCTTGTCTGTGCTACAATTACAAGCCCGATTCTAAAAGAGTTGATGCGCTCGAGAAAACATAAATAAGACCGAACGTGATCATTTTCTAATCCCCTTCATTGTTCTGTTCTATTAAAAACAATATATCTTAAGTCTTAATTTTAGACTAAATTCATGACACAAGTCTTGTCATTATGCCAAATAGGACCGGAGCAACAGAAGACTGGGAAAGTAGTAGAACGCTCAAAAACACCTGATTGGATCATTCGACATGTAAAAAAAACGTTCATTTGTAACAGGTCACAGTATCATGATTCACTATGAAACGGGCATCAAAAGACTCTGTCATTCATTAGCAAAAATAAGGAGAGGTGTTCCCCATTTTGTGAAAAACTGCTTTGGCAAATAGTTGAACAGTTGAAAAGTACTTTCGCACAATAAGTACTTTCGACAGTCCGTTGTGTCATCACAACATTCACAGACTCTGAAGATAAGAGGCATGGGTGAAAAGCAATATTGAAGTCCTGTGGCCAACATGATTCTATGAAGAATATGGCAGCATGGGCTCGGCTATACCTGGGGAAACTGTTGTCCGTAAAGCAAGCTCTGTTCACACGCAGTGCAAAAAGTGCCTTAAACACAAACGACTGAATTAAATTTGAAAAATTTCCTTTGTTTTAATGAGTTTACAATTAAATTGTTTTTGAAAATCATAAACATTGTGTCCTCCTGGTCAAACTGTAGTGTAATTTATGGTGATGAGTCAATTCCCATTGGAGGAGCAATTTGCACATACGTGGAGGCACCATTGATGCTGAACGGTTCAAACTGTTTTTGGAACAACATATGCTGCCATGCAAATGACTTATTTTCCAGGGACGTCTCTGCTTTTTCTAGCGAGACAATGAAGCCACAGTCTGCCGCTCTAGTGTGGCTTCACAATTAAAGAGTCTCGGTCCTTGACTGGCCTGCCTGCAGTTCAGATCATTCCCCTATTGAAAAAGAGGCACTAAATATGATAATGGAGGTCTCTGACTGCTCAACGGAGGTCATATAACCTGCAATGTCCTCTCTTCCCAAACCCTTACCGAGTGTTAAAAGAAAAGGTGACGTAACACAACAGTAAACATGTTCCAGTCATAACTTTTTACTCTTGCAGGCATCAAATTCATAACTACACCAATGCTGTCCTCCCTGACAGGAATGGTATATCCTGGAAAAGTCCCCAATCCCCTGCATTGTTCAATCGATCCCCCTGATCGAACACCTCAGATTAAATGTCACGTCGTGCCCAAGATGTTTTCATCATAAAGTTTACCATGGCAAGTTAAATATGAACAAATAGAGTAAAATATGATAAATCCAAGATATATCTCCTCAAGTCGTTTCACATTCCCCAAATTTGGACTAATTCGGATCAACAGTTGAAATACAGTGGCCTCAAAACTTTTGGTGATAAATCTCCCCCTAATTTCAGAAATATACTTCCCAAAACTGTTCAAGTTCTTCCCCGCACAAAGGCCAATGAGGTAATAAATTTGAAAAAGAACCATGACATAGTTTTTGAGTTATCGAGTTAACATGGAGGATCTGCGGCAGAACATACTCTGTAGTATATTATTAACACCTTTTTCGGCTGGCAACCAATCACAACGACACCATGATGCTCTTCTGCACCACTTCAAAACAATCTTTGTTACGAATGCAGCTATGCACAGATTCAAAGTGTTGAGATTGGCAGATTCAAATTTTGAATCAGCAGTAGAAGGTTATCTGAAGCTCACTGAACTGTAGCACGGCTTTAAATGTAAAACTAGCCCAATCCGCGTCAATCATCACCTTTAAGACTCTTTCTACAGGCATTATGATCACTAACCACTTGTGTTTTAATATAAAGCATGCCTCTGTGTTTTGTGTACTGCAGCTAAGAGCATGGAGGATATGAAAAGACTTTTGTTGCTACTACTTGGGTGTGCTGTCCAGGTAACACACAATTGCTCACACACACACACATACGCGCTCGCGCCCACACAACGCACCGTATTGTACCGCCCGGTCTCTCTCAGAGCATTTATTTCTGTCTGTTTAGTTTTGCATGTCGGAGCACAGCTGCTCACTGTGCCTGCTGATAAGGTGCAGGCTGGGACCCCAGGGTCAAAGTGCCCATGGAGCCAATCAATGGTTTACTGTATATACAGTTGTATCAGAATTATGGTATAAGGGAAATGGTGGCTACTGGTTGGCACTGATAGTTTAAACACGTTTATGGGTGAAAACGGTTCATTATTTAAATCTTTTTAAAAATTGTTTTAATTCTTAGTATAATTTGAGATTAGCCATAGATGGTGAGTCAAGAGTTAATTGGGTTACCTGTAATGAATGAGGAGGGGGTAGTCCTGTGGGACATGGGCCCACAGGTCTGTCTGCCAGATTGTTTTTTCAGCTCTTTGTTGTCTTGTACTTCCACCTCTCTCTGGGCTCATCTGAACCCAGTTGATTTTCAATCTTGTCTTTTTCTTATTTTTACTTTGCTTGCAGCGTTTCCACTTCTCTTCTCCGCTCCCTTCTTCCTAACTTCCCTCCTTTCTTCTAGTCCTCCCATTCTTTGTCATCATCCCTTTCTGTACTGGTTCTACTTGTTCTTGAAAAGAGGAAAGCCATGAGGGAGCCATGAATTGAAAGGCACAGAAAGGGAGGGGTGGATTGAGCTCCATGTAAAAATGTTGTTGATGTTTTAAAAGACAAACGTATGCCCCAGTAGTGTTCAAACAAACATCTGCTATTTGTATTCTTTATCCAACTTCATTTGTCACCCTGCTTGATACTGTTAACATAGACAAATACTAACCGCCATGATTCAATTGGAATACATTTCCTATTCTGATGTCCTTCCCTGTGTATTCATGCATCAGTGTGAGCGTAAAGAGGAGATGATCGAGAAGATCAAGCTGCTGGACATTGAGACCCAAGCTGCCATTGTCTCTCACATCCAGGAGGTCAGTACAGAACACTCTTGAGTCCACGATAGAAATTAACCAGTGGTATATGTATATATTCAATAACTTTACAACATCTACATCACATCTCAGTCTTCATCAATCGATTGAAATTGATGCAATTTCATTTGTCGTCTTGTGATTTCAAGTATGTAATTTGGAGCTTCATAGTGCATCATAGCAGGTTGTTCATAGATGTTGTCTGACCTGGCCCAACTGAAGGATAGCAAAAGAGCGTGGGCCGTCAAGACTTACGTTTTTTGATTAACGTAAATAAATCATCTCACCAAATTTGACCCCAAATACCTCATATAACTGACGTGGATTTTCACTGGACCACTTTACTGAAACCAATGGCTAATATTGATATTAATTAAATATTCAATGACTTGAGGATGTTGTTGGGGGAAATAACAAAGCAAATCAGAATCAATCTGTAAATATATGAGATTAAAGAAATTCCCCAGAACAATTTTGTCATTCTTTTGCTTTAACTCTCAAAGTACAAAAAAAGTATTTTAACCATCAGCAACATTGCATTGAATTAAATATTTATTTTATATATTTTACATTAACTGATAACAAAAGTGAATAGTAAATATGCACATCAGTAACATGAGCATTGTTGTTCCTGGTTAAATGGATTTGTTGTGAACAAAAAAAAACAAACCCAGCTAGAAATCACAAACGAGAAACCAAACGCCCAGGAGGAAAAAAGGACTAACTTTTCCCACATTTTAACAACTTCACCAAAACATTTAAGCCAATTAATGTGACGTTAAATGTTTAAACGCGGTCAAATATGCAGTTGCAAGAAGGCATTCACCGTACCGCTATACATTACCTAAATTATGCTGCATTTTTGCAATATTATATTGTTTGTGCATCTCCATCACAGGTGACACATAACCAGCAGAATGTTCTCGACCTGTCCTGGCTGGAGGAGGGGTCAGAACTTCCGCAGGAAGAACTGGAACCACTGTCCCGAAACATGGCTGTGTCACTACAGCAACTGATTGACCAGAGAGACAAAGCCAGTGAGGTACTGGGACACATAAAACAACCACTGTCAGGATGAATCCCACCTCAACAAATGATGATGAATGATGATCAATTTTCATGTGAAAAATCTTTTTTAAATATCAAAGATCTAACATTCTTACTTGCATTTTTAACCCCTTGAACACGCTATTAAATATATTTTTGTTCGAGCAATGGTCACATTTAAAAAGTTATCTGGCTATATAATTGTTTGGTTGGAAAACAAGAAGTAATTTTAAATTAATTCAATAAAAACTTCTGCATTCCAGGTGATTGTGGATTTGACGCAGGAGAGGGACTATCTGTCGAGTCAGCAGCCCCAGGAAAACTGCAGGAACCTGGGCATGAGCAGCCCAGAGCGTGGGCAGAGATTTGGAGGTGTCGGAGTAAGCAACGGTGGATCAGATGTGACGGGGGCTGGGCTGACCAAAGAGGAGAAGCAGCATCTGTCTGTGGAGCTTGCTGACACCAAGGCCAAGCTCCGCAGATACAGACAAGAACTGTGAGTCTTTGACAACGTAGTCACACAAGACAATCAAAACGAATATTAGGCTGAGAATAAACACCGCAACTTTCAAATAATTGTTTTAATAATGTATTTGCATCAACTCTTAAGGAGGTTATGTTTTTGCAGTTTTTTTGTTTTGTTTTCATCTTTCAGTCTATCTTTCTTGGCGCTGAAACCAAAATCTGGGAAATAAAGGATAACCCAGAAAATACCTTGTATCTTCCTCTCCTCCTCTGTTACCACTGATCATTAATTATTTTCATCTTAAGTTTGTTTTTCGTCTTCCTCTGTTTATTGGCGACGATAGGCTTCTTTAACATCCCGCAATTGGTCGAAATGTCCAAAACATTTAAAAAACAAACTAAGGCTCAGTTTGACCTGGACTCAGAAAACTTCTTTCTGTCAGTCCTGATTCAGTGTTAAATTTCATGCCTACAAATTTGTTCCAGATGAAACCATAAGACCCTAAACTCTAAAGGAAACGAGTCAGGTGTCAAATTTGATATTTCCTCAAAAGTTAGCAAGGTAGATCCTTGTGAAAACCAACAGTGAATTTTTTCCCTCAAATTATAATGATATCAATGTGATTCCAAATTCTAGGGGAAAGTTTTCATGGTCAAGGAGTCTTATTATGAAGTCTAAACTATTACGGGACTTTTTCTTTTATTTGAGCTGCCCTAGTGGAGGTCTGGGCTCAGTGATTGATGTCTTGATTAATTATGAAATCATACGGTTCCTCGTGCGGCAGAGTGGTGTCGTGGGCAGTATGGTTGCCTCACAGTAAGAAGGAACTTGGCTCAAATTCCCCTGGGTACCTCGGGGAATTTCTGTGTGGGGTATCTTGTATTTTCTTGCTGTGTTGGCTCCTCACACACTCTAAAAATAATCAATACATTTTCATTTGTGAACTGAAATTTATGTTCTGTAACTGCTTATCCTGTATAGACCCCCCAAAGCCCTGTATAGGAGAGGTGTTTACTGAAAAATTATAAATGATTCCTTGTACTGTGAAAGCTTATAGAGACGACCCACAGAAACAAATCATGCTGCGCTGTTCAAACCGTTTCTGTGTGTCGCAGCTTTAAGGCCCGACTGGCGATACAAGAAGCAGCTGGAAGTCATTAAACATCCAACACTGCTTATTATACTGTCAAGTTCTGATAGGACTAAAATGTAATTACACAGGGGACCCATCTATTTACAGATAAACTATACACTCCCACTTTACATACAACACAAGGAAATCATGATGCAGAATAGACTCTAAAGGTTATTCTACCTAGATATATTAAAGACTTACAGTAATTCAAGGCTACTGTCTGTTTTTCCCGTCTCATGAGTGTTAGAGGTGAACTCCTCAATTACTATGAATGCATCTAAACTTTACCAGGGTGTGGGAGGATTCTGGGGATTATAATTTTCTAACTGAAACTGAAATGTCTGTGTGTACAGAGAGGAAAAAATAGAGCAGCTAATGGACTCAAAGCATGAAGTGGAGCGTCTGGATCAGGAGTTACAGAGAGTGAAACAAGAGGTGAGGACACACTTAAGTAGCCAGCACTGTAAGATCTGTTCGACTAGAAGAAAATGATGGAAAGAACAGAAAAAGAACAGGTCAACGTGTTTTTTTTTTCAAGGAGTTAAACAGGATTTATCATTGATTTGGGTTGTATAATAAAATGTATTTTTATAGCACAAAAACAGTTTCAGCAAGCATTTACATGGATTAAAACATGATGAAAGATAGTAGATGGAACTTGATAAATACAGTAGCACTCAATTCTTTCCATGTATATCAATTGAGTTTGTCGGACACAGCATGCAAATCTGGAAAACATCCAGTCCAGGAAATAACACTAATAAACTATAATATATGATATAAATGGTCTGATTCTGTGTTTTAAAAAAGAATACGTACAGGCATATAATCCATATACAGTATTTGTCTAAACAGAGAGTGAGACGTGCAGATGCTTGTAGAGAAGCTCCGCTCAGCAGATTATCACTCAAGTTCCTTTAACGTTCTTGCTGTAGAAGAAGCGACATCTTGGTTATCCAGGAACACACAAAGATCTTTACCTAAAAAATTCATAGTCTGGTTTTAAAAGGGAGTGCCCAGAGATTGAACAGTGCAGGAGAACCTCGCGTTTTTGGTAAATTTATTTAAGCGTATTATCATAATCTGTGACATGCCTTTTGTGCAGTAAGCTACAATACGCCGAAACTTACAGAAAATACACAGGACACCAAAAATTGGATCGTAAAGTGATCCGCACTTTGTACTTTTACAACACAGATTCTTAGTTTCTTTATGCTACATAAATGGCTAATTAATGTTTTACTACTAAATAAATGGAGTTACTGCTGTTTTATTGCATACTGGAGGAAACTAAACCGAACCATAATCTTAGTCTCGATCTATCGAGGTTTTTGGGTTTTAAAGTGTGAATTTCTTTATATAGTTTGTAATTGTCTAATATTGTACGAAAATCAACCTAATAATGCAGATAGAAACATGGCACTAGAATTCTACTTTTCCACCCATTACATGGCTTTCATGCTTGTGTGTGTTTGGTTTAGAACCAGTCGCTGTCTTGTGAGGCTCGTTCGGTCAGAGTGTACCGAGACGAGGTAGACTCTTTGAGGGAGCGAGCAGCAAGGGTCGACCGACTGGAGACTGAACTGAGCAGATGCAAAGAGAAACTCAATGATGTTCACTTCTACAAGACCAGAGTGGAGGTAAAAACACAGCCTCACACTACACATCAATGAGCATGTCACCATCTTCTAAAACACCCTAAAACTTCCACACTGTTCCAAAACATTGGTAGATTTGTAGAATTGTTTACGTAAAACAAGATGCAATGATTTGCAAATACTCGTTAATGCAAATGCAATCAAACACAGCACAAAGACAAGATACTTTCTGTTCAGACAGATGGGGGATCATGTCTACCATTCTGTTGCATCATCCTTTCGTTTGGGATTAGAGGACTCTAACTGTCTAACTGCTTTTGGAAATGGAAATGTTGACCAAAGTACAATTTTAAATTTTGTGTCAGTCCATCTTGAGACCCTGCGCTCCTCATGCGCCCGTCAAACACCCACATTCTTTGTTATTGCAAATTTAGAAATGTTTATATTATTGTTCTTCTTTGCCGTATAATTTTAAAGTTTCTAAATATTGTTTTTCTATTTCCTGCAGCTCTTTTGTTTGTTAAGGCAACAAAACTACTTGGTTAGATTTAGGAATGACAAAAGGCTTTAGTAAGCATTCTTAGCCAGTAGTCTGTGGTGTAACTTCTCAAACTTATCACCACATGCCTTCATACTAACGCTTTCTTATACAGCATGTCAGGAAACAAACAAAAGGTTGATTGGGGGGACTGCACTCTCAAACAGATCATTAGGTCTAGGTGGATGGTGACGCAAGTTTTTGTACTCAGAATAACGATGGACAATTTTGAAAGCATCGAATTACTTTGCTTGCTGTTTTAAAGTATGGCCACATCGTCACAGTTGTGAGCGTTTACACTGCAGTGGTAGAGGATTACTCTGTGGGACCCGGCTTCAAACATTTTTGTCATGGCTCTCCTAGACTCTGTCATATGACGAAAAGGGTTAAAACGCAACAAAAGGTAAATGAGTTATGCAAAACAACATAATTAGATACGACTTAATCCAAAACACTGGACCATAATATAATTTCACACAAACCTTTCCACTGCTGAATGTTATGTGTAATATTGGTCATTTGATGGTTTAGTTTTAATAGAAGTATTATTAATTAATTCAGGGTTACATATTGGATGTTTTTATTTCTAGATTTATTAACCTTTATCAACAACCTTAAGCTGACCCATTAGAAGAGACACAGTAGGAAGCCAAGACTGTCTTGCAGCTGTCTTTGGCAGTCTAGTCATTGTTTGCGTGTGTGTGTGTGTGTGTTTGTGTGTGTGGTCATTCAGGAGCTTCGTGAGGACAACATGACTCTGATGGAGACAAAGGTGCTGTTGGAAGAGCAGCTGTCAGCCTCCAGGGGGCGCTGCGATAAACTGCACACGCTGGAGAAAGACAACCTGTTACTACGAGCCAAAATACACGACCAGGAGATGGTAATACACCACAGTATAATCAGCAGCCTCATATCTCAATTTGTTACACGTATTCAATTCTACACGAAACACTGTACATAAAACTGAAGAAACTTTTTTTTAAGTCTCGTCTGTACTACCACAGTACTAGTCAAAAGTGTAGAAACACCCACTCTTAGTGTTTTCTTTATATTCACAATTTTCTTTGTTCTATAACTATTTAAATATCAAAATAATAAAGTATATGGAATATTTTAGAATCTTCAAAGTAGCCACCATTTACATCAAGTGCACTTGCAAAAACCGTCAAACGCTGGGATGAAAACGCCTTTCAAGTGGACCATCCAAGCAAAGGAAAACCAACAGTTATGTCTGCAGCAGAGAATAGCTTCATTAAAGTTAACATCACCTCAAATTAGAGCTTCAGTGCCTCTCAGAGTTCAAGTAGCAGACACATCAACTGGTCAATAACTGTGAAGAAACCTCTACTGAGGGAGTCCAGTAAAGAGAACTGCTCGGGCAAAGAAACTCAAACACCAGACAGAAGACCAGCAGAAACCTTTACTTTGGGCTGATTATTATGAATTGGAGATAATGGTTCCAACCACTGTGTTAGAGGCCGAAAAGGCGAGCTGATGGTATCTGCTGGAGGAAGGTTGATGGGGGTTTTGCTGGGGAAACTTCTAGCACATTTAACCAGCATCACTGGTTTGTGTTTAGTGGGACAGTCATTTATTCTTCAACAGGACAACACAAAATATTACGTCAATGCTATGTGAGTGTGTTAACCGAGGAGAGTGAAGGAGTGCTGCATCACATGACCTGGCTTCCACGATGACTCAACAGAAATCCAACTTAGATGGTTTGGGATGGGTTCTAAAACGAATGAAATAAAAGCTTGACTCTTGACCCCCTCAAGACTGTTGAAAACCAAACCTCATGAAACATCAGCGCGATCTAAAATAAAACGTTTTTGTTTTTTTACACTTGTTTGCTTACTACAGATTTCACATGATGTATCGCACAGGTTTGATATCCTAAGCTTTCTTCTAGAATAAAGAAAAATATGAACAGAGAAAGAAAAACTGTTGAATTAGAGGGTGTTTCCAAACTTTAGACTGGTGCCACTTATGAAATTTGGTTGAAGGAGGCAGTTTTTGCACAATAAGAGTTAATAGAGTCAGATGTGTTCTTTTGTTTTTTTGTCTATTATCACACAAATAATTCTATTCTAACAGTTTGTGAACGTAGATAAATGTTACCATTTGTTTATGTGTTGTGCAGGAGAGGGACAATGAGCGCCGCAGGTTGGAGGAGCTGGTGGAGGAGAACATGCTGCTGGAGATCGGACAGAAACAGAGCATGAACGAGTCAGCTCATCTCGGCTGGGAGCTGGAACAGCTATCCAAAAACCATGACAACACTAACACTGAGAGTGAGACGGACACTTTGTTTCATTGATATTCTTTTAAGTCCTGCTCTGTTTTTTGTCATGACATGTTTGCTCTCTTGCGTTATCGTTGCTGCAGCTCGTAAGTCGTTGGTCCATGAGCTAAACGAGTGCGTTTCCAGCCGGGCGCTGAAGCTGGAGAAGGAAAACCGGGAGCTTCAGGCCTCTATAGAGAGACTGAAAGAGGAGAACCACCTCCTGGAGGAGAAGCAGCTACACACCCAAGAGCTGGACAGAGAGAACCAAAGTCTCAGCAAGAAGGTAGACGGCTTGGAAGTGCTTCAGCCGTTTGTGCAGCATGTCTTTATCTGTAACACCGAACAGCTAATTCAAATGTTTGTATGATTTGTCTATTAGCTAAAGTACCTTATCTCATTTATGTGTTTGTTAGTTGGAGCGTCTCCAGGGTTTACTGGATCAGGAGAGATTGACCAATCAGGACATGGAGTCTCTGGGAGAAGAATTACTGAAGGAGAAACAGAGTCTGGAGAGAGATATGCATACTCTGAGTGCAGATAAAGACAGACAGGTAGTCAAACACAACTCAGAGGTAAAACTTTCTAATACTGTGTCAATGCCCGGTTTGACGTTTTCTTTCCAATCAGATCTCGGAGTTGGATAGTGAGAAGCAGCATCTCTCTGATGCGGTGGCGTCCCTTCAGGAGCGTGCTCAGTCTCACAACGAGGCCAGAGTTCGCGAGGTGGAAGATGAAAACCGTCTGCTGCACCAGAACATCACTGACACCAGTTCGAGATTGGCCAGCTTAGAAACCCAACTCAAACTAGCGAGTGAGGAGGCAGAGAGGCTGAGGGTGAGAGCGGGGAGGTGTGAAGAGGCGGAGAGAGAGTCGGCGAGGCTGGAGAGGAGCAGGGATGCTCTGAACAGAGAGGTCATATTAATAAACTACTTTATATGCAGCATATGTATGATGTATTCTTTGATCAAAGCTAAATGAATGAACTTCATTTGCAGGTGGCCTCTCTCCGGGCATGCAGTGAGCGGTCAGAGGCCCTTGAAAAGCAGGTGTCCTCCCTGGATCAGGAGATTCACAGACTGAAGCGGGAGGCAGAGGAGGCCCAGCGGGAGCTGGAACGTCTGGGTCGGCACGAGGCGGAGAGCAGTCTGCTGTCAAAGGAGAACCTGGACCTGCGCTGCTCTTTGGAGAACCTGCGCTCCTCATGCGCCCGTCTGGCCACACTACAGGAGGAGCATAAAGAGGCACAGAAAAATACCCAGGAGCTGCAGAGGACGCTTGAGGATACCAGAGAGGAGGTGCAAAGAAAGAATAAGAGGATAGAGAGGCTCGAGCTGAACGTGACGGCTCTGAACCAGGAGAAACATCGCTTCGTGGAGGAAATAAAGACGAGCAGAGACGAAAGGGAAAAGTTAGAGAGGGATGGAAGAGAGACACAGGATCGAGAAGAAGAACTGAGGAGGGAAGTAGAAACACTGAAGGAGGAGCAGAGAAGGAGAGTGGAAGCTGACAAGGACAGGAAGAAGCTCCAGTTGGATCTGGAGCAATCAGAGAAGGGCAGAAAGCATTTGGAGAAGGAGAGCTGGAGGATGAGGACACTGCTGGAGGGTAAAGAGACAGAGTTGGAGGAGAAAGTCCAGCAGCTGGCTGCAGTGGAGAAAGAGGGTACGGCTCTGAGTAAGGAAGTGGACAGGCTGAAGGAGGTCGTAGTCAAAGCCAAGGAGTTCGAGAAGGAGAACAAGGACCTGCAAAAACAGGCAACTATTGACAAGAGGACTCTGGCTACTCTGAGAGAGGTGAGCAGAAAGGTTTTTAAAAGTTTGGAAATTCTGCAATATTTTTTATCATTAACAATAATCATAATTAATAAGGAGTTCACTTTAAGTTTCGCTCCGATGGACAAACAATCTCACCATCACCAGGTCCTTCAAATTGATGATTTTGATTGCATCATTTGTAATAGTTTTCGATGACATCCAGGTTAAATGGATAGCATGCCAATTTTGGAGTTTGTTTCAACCATAATTGACCTTGTTAACAGCAAATCATAATAGATGATTAATTCCACTTGGTGATGAAGCTCATGTCATATGGCCAAAAGGTTCAGGACTGCTGAGTAATCAGTCCGGTCTTGTGAACATAACCAATTAATTTATGTAGATACCAATTATTGCTTATATCCAGTATCGTACTGATGTTCCCCCTAATCTACAGCATGCATATTTGTAACGTGCCTGAGAAGGTCTTCTCAGATTCAACAATTAATGCTCAAACCCAAAAAAGTGGTGTATTTTCCATAATCTTTTATCAGAACTGTTTATTATTTGAAAGCTGGGACCTGGGCCAATGCTAAAGCAAATTATTTTGATCCCGACACTCTTAAAACTCAGAGCAAGAGCCAAATTTGGACCAACTTGCAGACATAGACTGGAAGCAATTACAATTGTTTAATTCAAAACGGAAATGAGAGTCCCAACCTCTAAAAAATTAAAACAGTGTCCACGAAAGAAACAATGATTAAAATACAAAAACTAGATCCAAAATACAAGTGTAATGTCCATGAACGTGCAGGAATCGAAACCGAGAAGGCAGTCCAACAAAAGCTACAATAAAAATAAAAGGCAGGTGGGAAGGAAAATTCTAAATAAACAAAAAGTTAAATAGACAAATAGGTAAGAATCACTTGAAGACTTAATCTAGAAAAACACAAGATGAGACGTGAGAAACGTCAACAACAAATTGGCCCAGAGGACAGAGAGGGACGCAGACTTAAATACACAGGGATAACGAGACAAGTGAGACACAGGTGAACATGATGAACAATCAAACAATGAGGAATATAGAAACAAAAAAGGGGAGGCAGAGAGGCAGGAGGAGCACAAGTGAAACAAACAAACTCTACACGTACACATGAGGGATAAGAAATAAAAAAACTAAAACTGAACAGATGGGAAAATTTGTTTAAACAATACAGGAAGTGTAAACAAAAACATCAAGGAGCAACACTGTCAAAATAATCACTAATCATGGAGCAGGAGGTTACAATAAACCATCAAAGCAAAATCTGAGAACCTATGCAATATAAACCTTCCTTATAGGTATAGATTCCTTATAAGACTTAGAGTTGGCTCCATAAAAAGTCTCAATGCTCGTCACAAAGTGGTCGTTATAGTAATTATATGTGACAGAGGATGGGGATATCACTCTGTCTGCCTGGCTCCAGCAGTTGTTTTAACTTTACCACCAGCTCACATTCAGTTGCGGTTAGGTTATGTGCTTTTGCTGTATCAGTGTTACCTTCAGTGGTTTGAGAGTTCAATTCCAATGTGTGGAATTGGAATCTGACCATTCAACTTCTTAGAATGGGTGCTCGCTCCCGCAGGTCCTATTGTGTCTTCGAGGATCCTCAGGGGTATTACACTAAACTTGCAGTAAAATGATAGGCCCTGACCCAGACTCCATGATCATATCATGGAAGACTGAAACCAGCGCAAGTCCCAATTTACTTCTCAAGTGAACTCTTGCTATTCACACGATCCATATGGAAATGTACATGTGTAGGCAGAGTGTCGTGTTTATGTTTTCATGTGTCTTTGCATGTGCAGGAGCTGGTGTCAGAGAAGTTGAGTGTTCAGCAACAAAATGTGGAGTTAGAAAGGCTCAATGAAGATCTGGAGCGGATTGGACTGAACAGAGAAAAACTACTGCAGCAAGAGCACACACTGGAGGACAGGTAAGTTTCTCTACTATGCTACTGTTTTGTGCTCAATATTTCAGATGTTTGCTTCATGTGCACTAATGAATCTCTTATCTGTATGCCAGCAGGTACAGGCTGCTCGAGTCTCGGCTGGAAGAAACCGTTCAGCAGACAATGAAAATGAAAGAGGAGAAAATCTCCGGGCTTGAAAAGAAAGTAGAAGAGAGCAACGCACTCAAGGCGTCACTAGGGGCTGAACTAACTACAGTAAGTATGCATACAGATATAGATTCCTAATAAAATCTTTCAAAACTCTTATAAAACTAGGTTTCCACTTTCTGAGGGGAATCGCATGAAGTAATAGATATAAAGTGACTTTAATGGGTCACATGAATGGAGTCTCTTTTAAAAACCTGCACAGAAGCACAGTAATAATTATACAGAGGCATCATAAAAATAAAGGATCACCCTTGTCTATCCATATACTTATAACAGTAACAGCATGGTCTCTCCAAAAGTCCTCAAAAAGAACTGAATAAAATTTCACACAAGCTTTATAGCCACACTATCCTAATTGATTCCTTCAATTTATTTAATTGTACGATTTTAACCACATTGGAATTCATTTTCATGTTGCTTTGCTCACATTCACCTATAATCGAGGTTATAGTCTATCTTCATCAGTAAATTGAGTTTTTCCAGTAGTGGAGGCAGCATATTTTCTTTTCTAGTCATACTTGTAACTTCCGTATCGGTTTAATCTTTCTGTTCAGGCCCACAATATAATTTTATTATTCTTGTTTGGTATTATTTTTTTTATATAAATGACATGTCACTCAAAAATAAATACATTTAAAAAAATAGAGTGTTTATAGTTATAATATGGGTGGAGTACACGGTGCGTTCTCAAATTCCAGGCAAAACAATGTGCAGAATTCAAATATTTGGCTATGCAAAGTTTCAGTCGTTCACACTTAGGCCTTTAATTATTTATTCATTCATTCATAACCAGTACCCGCTTATTATTTTTGAATGTGTTACAAAATGCTTTTTTTGCTCTAGGCTCGTCAGACATTGTCTTCTTTGCGTCAACAAAAAGAGCAGGAAAAGAACCACAACTTCCATCAGCTTTCGGGGAGTGACAGGGGTCAAGGGTCGGCCACTGCAGAACTGTTACGAGTCAAAGATCATCTCATTGATCTGGAGAAGAGTGTAAGATGGTCTTTTTTAAATTTCTGAATAAAAATCTAACAGTTTAAGTGCATGTTATATTACCATGTTTCTGAATCCCCATTTATTTAAAATGACTCTTTTTGGTGTTCTATCTATATTTTAGGCAGCATAGTTGTGTTTATTTTTCTAAAATTCCTTTCTTCATAATTCACCGTGTGAAAATGTTTTTGTGTCACTATCTTCTCCAGAATGCCTCCTTGCAGACTGAGCGCAGTCTATTGAAGGATCAGCTCAAGCAGCTGGAGAACCAGAACACGTCTCATAACAACCAGATGGTGGCACTGCAGCGACACACCACCACGCTGCAGGAGCAGAATACAGCCCTTCACACACAGACCGCAAATCTACAGGTAAACATTTTCAAAACATTTGTTAAAAATCTCATGCATGGTTGTGAGATAAATTCATAAATATGAAGCACTGGGATTTATCGAATGCATCTAACTGTGTCTTAGGTGGAGAACTCCACGATCTCCTCACAGAGTGCATCGCTCATGGCCCAGAATGCCGTGCTGCAGGGCCAAGTCACCGCCTTGGAGACGGAGGTAGAGTCGTGGGAGCGTCAGCGTGAGGAGGCGTGGCGGGGCAGAGAGAGCGTGCTCAGTGATCACGAACGACTACTGAGCGTTCATGAGAGGCAAGCGCACGAATACGAGCAGCTCATCAGTCAGCACACCGCCCTGAAAGGCAAACAGAGGGCGCTAGAGAGCGAACACAGGACGGTGCAGAGCAAGTAAGTGAATGGCATGCCAACTTTACTCATAGTATAAAAGTAGAAAGTATTTCTTCGTCAAGCTTGATTTATGCTCACTGTTAAAGATGGATAGCGACCAGCCTTTTGTCTGTTTTGTCAATGTTTTTTTGGTCGCCTTTAACACATTTAATACTGTTGTGGTATTTTTATCCTCTGCCACAAATGAAGTGAGGAGGGAAATCTGGGAGGGGGTTCTGTCCGTCTATACCAGAGGTCACTAACAGGCGGACCGCGGTCCGGGTCCGGACCCAGACGCCGTCCTATGCGGACCCAGACCTATAATCAATAAATTATTGAGGGATTCTACATTATGGCGGGGCGCTTCTATTTTAACCCGCACAGCTTTTCTACTCTTTACGGCATTTGTTTAGCAGACCTTACAGACCAATTGCATGCGAGTTAAGCCATCCCACGTGATGCTGCTCAGCCAATCAAATTTGTGTAAAAAAAA
>VRLP01007870.1:0-19524 GCA_009660295.1 Lophius piscatorius | reverse complement strand
AAAAGGGAGGGGCGGGGGGGGGAACTTTCCAAAAACCCGTTTTGGGGGGGTCTTTTTGGGCCCCCCCCGGGTTTTTTTTTTCTTCCCCCCCCCCCCCCCCCCCCGACAGACTGGAGGTTAGCTCAATTTGTGGAGTATTGGTTTTTATGACTCAACGCTCATTTTCTCAAAGGTCACCTCCACTTGGGGAATATTAGGATTTTTTTATTATTTTTTTTTTACAACAACTCCCTCTCAGAGAGAAAAGATGTTTTATACGCTTTTCAAACTGCTCCGCTGGGAGAGCGGTGTGTACTGACTGAATGCCGAGCATCCAGCGGACAAAAACAAATACCCCACTAAAAAACGGGTTAGAACCACGGTTGATTCATTTGGTTTCATATCTCACTGTGTGAGTGGCGATCTGCTAATGAAGGCTTGTTATTGGCGTCGGGCTTCCTGTCTCAGCGCGGTGATGCGTTGGCTGATGCGCGGTCATTACTTGCTGTGGGTGGTCAGAATGGGTTTTCTTTTTTTTTCTCCTCATGTGGTCCCTGGTGTCATATCAGCTTAATGAAATTGTTCATGTAACCTGATAGAGGTGCTTTAATACCTGCCTTTAAATGAGAATTCATCAAATTAAGGGGGAAGCAAAGAGCTAAACGTCACCAGTTAAAGCTGGGAGCCGTGTCCGACAAAGCAAAATAAACATGCCTGACTTCAGCTAATATTCATTTATGACCGTAATGTTCACTTTATCGCAAAATAGCATCCATCCATCCGTTTTATTCTGCTTATGTGGGGTTGTGCCAAGGTGACAGCAGGCTAATTAAGGTATTACAGGTGTCTTTCTCCCCCAGCAACACTTTCCAGCTCATCCTGAGGTGAACGTGAAATCCTTTACCTGAGTAGTAGGTCTACTACGAGTTAGACAGACCTAGAAAGCCACCAAAGGGAGTCGCCGTGGAGGCTTCCTCTTTTGGTGCTCAACCGAACGGTAGATGCTGTCAAGTAGCAGCGACTCCAGGAGGTCCAATTGTTGCTGGTATTGTTTCCTGCTTGTCGTGCTGTTAGCATTACTCAAAATGTACTGAATTGATTCAGATGAAATTCCTTGGAAAGGCAATGGCATGGTTCAAGGAGCAATCCATTAGATTTTGTCGGTTAGCCACATCACCACCTAAGGGATACTTTACCATCGCAGGGTAGGGACCGAAAATCGAAATCATATGCATCAAGAGATTTGTATGCCCGAAGATTTTTCTTTCCTGTAGATGAGAGGTTTTTAAACAAGGTATACAAAGATCTCCAGCAAACCCATCCACAAAGGGGTCACAAGACATCTTGAGCCTGTCTTAAGCTCGGATAAATGCAGGGGGTTGCGTCAGGGAGGCCATCCGGAGTAAAACCAATGCCAGATCCATATGCGGATAATAAAACTGATTTCCAAACCAGATCAGTTGTGGCCCAGGTTTACAAAGACCGTCACTGGTACATTTAGCCAACGGGGAATCCGCTGAGGGAACCCCGAAAGGTGAACAGCGGAATATCAAAGAAGAAGAAGAAAATACTAAGATATCAAGCCTCTGTCGGCCCACGTGTCTGATCCTTGACCAACTGACCTGACAGCGAGAACCGGTCAGAAAATTACATTACACGTTACAAAGAGTTATCTTATTATTGATAGATAACATGTGTCCTGCTGGAAACCCCTCAAAATAGTCTGAGAATGCGTCCCCATCATCCATATTCCAGTTTGTATTTGTTCCTCCAGAACAGTCTCTTTCTGGCACCAACCTGGCTCCGCCCACAAATTATGTCATCGTTGTTAACTAACACTGAAGGGGTCTATAGTGGGACTATTATATGTGGAGGGATTAACGGGGAACCTCAACCGTCTTTGGGGACGTTTGCACTCATCGCATGCAAAACGTCTTCGTCAAGCATCGTCCTCCTCTCTTTCCATAAGTTTTCTTCCTTCTTCCCCAAACCCTCCCTCGCCTCCTCTCTATCTCTTTTTCACTCCTTCTTTCACTTGTCATTTTGTCTCCTCCATCTGTCCATCACCCTCTCATTTTCTCACCAGCGCCTCCTCTCCTCCCTTAATGGTCTCTCGTCCCCCAGGTGGCCCTGGTTGCCGTTTCGGCCCCCCGCTTTTGAATTTAATTACATGTGGCATTGTCTTCATGCCCCCCACCCAACCCCCCTGCTCCATCCCCCACTGGCCAACATCGTCCTGCAGGACTGGTGGGCGTTTGGGGGGCGAGCAACACGGAGCAGATTGAAAGCTGAAGAGTTGATATGAGTAATCAGATTAATGTAAGTGAGAGAACAAACATATGAAATTAAAACGCTTCTGAAAAAACAAGGGGCAAATCTGTTTTGACAGAAATCCTCATGACCTGTAGTGTCCACGATGAAGTAGGGATGAAGAGTCTTTTTCAATGGGGAAATATTAATTTAAATGTTTTTTAAATGGTACAAAATAGGGTCAAACTTCCCTTTAAGATTCATTTAAGTATTTTCATTCCGCTTTTTTGAACCGTCTGTGTACATTACATACATTACCAATAAGCCGTAACCTTAGAGCTTCTTGAAGGTGCCAGCAACAACAGCTGGGTTTACTTCACTACTTCATACTTCATACTACTTCTACCATAAATGTTAACATCAACATCCTCTGTAGCGGTTAAAGCAGAAACTCCTCATCACGCGCTTTTATTCTGAAAACCCCGATCCGCATCCTGACAAGTGGAGCCTATCCCATCTCCTTAAGCACTTCATTCATTCAGACGGATTTCCTTGGACGTGTTTGTAGAGTAGATTCCGAAAAAAACTGTTTACGTGCAGCGGTTGCTTTACGACCGTCTTTCTGAAAGGACTTTGACGACCCCCCCTGCAAAAGAATGAAATCTCTTACATTTATATGCAGCATTTTGTTTCCGATCAGGCTTCTTCTGATTGACTTTTGCGAGTCTATTCAGAATCAGGGAGTCGGTGGAAACCCAGCTGGTGATTGTCTCGTTACTATGGCACCTATCAGTGGGTGGAATTTATTAGACAGGAAGTTAACATTTTGTCCTGAAGTTATTGTGTTGGACGCAGGAAAACGGTAAACTGTAAAAGTCTGAGTGACTTCATGATGTCTAGACAACCGGGTCAGAGCCTCTCCAGAACAGCAGGTCTTGTTGTTAGGTGTTCCTGGTCTGTATTGATTTGTACTGACCAAACTGGTCTTAGTGGGGAAACATGGTGAACTCTTGACAGGGTCACGGACCCCATGAGGCTCATTGGATTTAGTGGGGAGTGAAGGTTAACCGACCTTTGCAACATTTGCTAAAAAAAAAAAGTTAAGCTGGTTCTGATGAAGAGTCGTCAGGCTCCTGTCCACTGCTGATAACGCCTACGATGGATTCTGCAGCATCAGAACTGGACTAAGAACCAGTCCTTATGTGCTTTGATGTTTGTCCCGCACTGACGAGGACGATTTCCGAGGATAACCACGAACGGGTCACTGATCCACTCCTTTCTTCTTGGGTCAAGGACAAAGTTCCAGTTTGTCCTTGAATGCAGAGACTTTATTCGACTTGAATACATTTGTGGTTTTTCTACTGATTGACTTCAAGTACATAACACTCACAAACAACCTCAGTGATGGTAATTATCCTAAAACAGTTTGTTATCCAGTGTTTCTTTTTGTCCTTTTTTTCCCCCAAGAATTAGATTGCAGCCCAGAGCCGGTCCGGTAGCAAATGCTTTGTAGCCTGGTACCGGTCTGCTGCCCAGTGGGGACACAGGTCACGACCTTGTCAGTGCTCGGGAGCTACTTTATCCTTGATTTTGAACTCACAAAGTCCATAAATGCTCATTTTTCTGCTTCATTTTCTGATACTTTAATAAAAGCGTGTCTTTAATAGAGGCAACAAAATTTGAAGAAACCGATACAAGTTAGGGAATTACTAATGTAATTAAATACTTGTTGTTTTTATATCATTATAAAACCTAATTGAAAAAGTTAAACGGTTGTTTATATGTTGTGGAATTGCAACTTTAAAAACAAAGTGCTCCAAGAAAACGGCATTTTATTACAGTACTCTGGTATTTTATTATATTTTTTACAGTGTACTGCGTGCAGCATTGCCGGTCGTTGACAGTTGGGGCAGCGTTTCACGAATAAATGTGTTCAATCTGGTTCCTATGGGTTAAGAGATTCTGAGTCACCGGCGGGCCTCGAGGGCAAAATATAAAAACAGACTTTTTCTCTTGTTTGTGCCTTTTTTTTGTAGGTTCTCTATATTTAAAATAACAACGCGTGATAGGAGCAAAACTTCTTAAAGTCTTCTCTGAACCTGGAATAGGCAGAACGGTGGCCTGATGGGTTTACGTTGTTGCATCACAGCAAGAAGGTTCCGGGTTCAAATCCACCTCCTTGGGCCCGCGGGGCTTTTTCTGTGTGGACTTTGAACGGTCTCCCTTTGTTCCAGTCCAGGTTCTCCAGCTTCCTCCAAAAACATGAATGTAGGAGACTTGATGAAACTAAAATATCCTGTTAGTGTGAATGCTAGAGTGAATGGTTGTTTGTCTCCGCCCTACTGTCAGCTGGGATAGGCTCTGGCCCCGCTACGACCCCGAATCTTCCTAGCCTAACCCACCATTTTTTTTTAATTTCATTTCTCCCGGCTCTTTTTATAGTCTGCAGGTCTTTAAGCGATGGCTGGGTCCGGATCGTGCGAGGAAGAAAACAACCGGGCAATATGTTTTAATTTGGCCAGGGATCATCGTTCTTCTGATCATCTAATGTGATTACATCCCTGCGCTGTGTCGCCGCAGTGACGGTGCGGCGCTGCCCCCCCCCCTCAAACCCCCTGCCTTTGCTTTTGAAGGATGGCTGTTGTTTTCTTCTCATTATACAGCTACTGAAATGTACCCAGGAGGTTGAGTGAGAGGTGTGGAGGTCGGGTCGATGGGGGTTGGTTAGTGTTGGTAATAACCACCCCTCAGCGCTGCAAAAGCATCCATTCTGTAGTTCCAGGACTTGTGGAGCCAACCCGGGCCTTTCCCTTTTGTCAACAGTGAAAAATGAAGCATTTCTCAAACCCCGGCACTCGCTGTGTTTCCCTCCAGGCGCCTCAGATACATTCAGTTAACATAAAGCAAAACTCAGGACAGGGGCGGCACGGGTGACAAATGAAGCGCCTCCGTTTGTTTTGGAGGGAAAATAAAGGGGCCCCTTTTTGGTAGAAATGAGGTTCGTTACTTCCTTCAGGCTCACTTTTTTCCTCCTCAAACCAAATGAATCTGAAAGGTGCATTGGAAGACGGAGTATTCTCCAAATGGAAAAACTAGAATAATCCGAGTATAGATCATTTTCCTGCAGCTCGCCTCGCGCCCATCTTGTCACATTACGGCTTATTTTGACATTATGTTGCCGTCGAGGCTAAAAAGAAAACTCTGCAGTCCGTCTGAACAGGACGCCCAGAACTGCATCTAAAAAACGTTTTTTTTTGAAGAGGACTCTTGCTGGGCATCAAATGAGGTTCTCGGCTGGACTGTTCACGAGATGTTCTGTCATCAGACCGGGACTCATTTTGGGATTCATTTAATTGGAGGTCCAGATATCTCTCGGTTAAACATTGGATCTGTTTCAGGAGGTCGAGATACAACTTGGTTAATTAGAAGGTGGTCCAGGTCAGTGATGGAGGCCCAACCACCCATCATTTGGGAAGTCCCTCCCAGGAAGCAGATGGACTCCGGTTTTCAAGAGGTTTCCTGTTTGTTTGTTTTTGTAGTTCTGTTATGTACTTTATGGTTTTAAGTGTGTTTCTTTTCTAAGAAACCAAGAAAAAGACTTGAGTTCTTTGGGGCATTTATTAAATCTCATACCTTAGACACTCTAAATTTACCATGAAATAACAAATCATTTCGTCAAGCATGGATAAACCAGTAAAAAAAATGAAAAAAGTATAAGCGTATGAAATTATTTCATGGTGAAATATTTTTTTTCATTGAAAATAGTCTATTTAATTTAGATTTAGTCGACCCTTGTGCTCAACCAAACAGTTAAACGGTTAAATCACATACGTCACATCTTGAGGGAACTTCAAGAGGAATCAGCAACTTGATGGTGCCTGAGGTTCTGACCAGTTCACCCAGTTCAGACTGACCATTTGACATCAGGAGGATTGAAAGACGGGCAGGATAATGTAGTGGTTCTGATGGTTGTCTCACACACATGCGTACGGAGTCTGAATTTTATAGGGTTGGTTTTCTAGTCTAGACAGTTTTTGTGCTTTTTCTTTGTACGAAAAGGGTGAATATTTGCAGCTTTGCATTTCCCAGTAAGTTCTTGTTCCTAGTCGCTCATGGTTGCCTACCCAAGTGGTCCAAGGAAGGACAACCAATGTACCAGCGACAGGGTCATGGCCAGCGTAGGCTCATTGATGCGTGGCCAGGACGACTCACGGACGCCTCCCTTTGGAGGTTTTCAGGTTGTGTTCAGCTGAGATCCCTTCAAAACTTGCTGGAGGTATAACACATCTCACCTAGCCTGGGAATGCCTCAGGATCCCCCAGGAGGAGCTAGAAGGTACTTGCTGGGAGTCTGGAATACCCTGCTTGGCCTAATGCCGCCAGGACAGCTCTCCTCGAGTCGATTCATATGCACCAGGTTTGGACTAAATCGGACCCACGGTTGAGAAGTTATGGCCTGACAATTTCGCCGATAATGCGCCCCCTAGTGTCAGAAATATACAACTGAATTTTCCCTCCCAAAAAATCCAGTTCTTTCTCCTACTATGTGGTCTATGTGGGTCTGAAATTGAAAAATGATCCATGATATAGTTCTTGAGTAATCACACTAACGGGATATAATCACTGTTAATCCATTTACCCAAGGAAAAATTATTATTATTTCACAATTATTAACTATTTATTTTTGAAATATGAAGTACAGTTAGTGTAAGATATTTATTTTGCAATATCAAATTTTTCGTTTGCTAATGGCAATTTAATTTAATTTGTAAATATTTATGTTGACCTAAGATAGAAGTTGGTTATTCATTCGCAATAAATGGCGTTTATAGCGATAAACTTTTGTTAGGCTAGTTTTTATTAGTGAACCCGCTAGTAAGTTCTCAACCTGTGGGAAACACTGTATTCATATATATATATATATATATATATATATATATCCAGTGAGTAGAAATACATCGCAGACACAAATATTCCGACTTTAGTTTCTTCTCTCGTCTTTTTTGTCGTACATGTTGACGGTTTATTTAATGACATCGACATCGTCTCGACTGACATTTTCCGACGTTTACGTCGACTGACCCAACCCTCGTCCTTAGGTGTTCCTGTGCCTGAGAACGAGCCTGAAGAAAATTTCCCCCAGTGCCGATAACGGAAAAATCGGTTTCACCGCACAAATTTATCGATGGCACTTTAGACAACGGGGTCTTTATTCATTTCGCTGAGTCGGCATGTTTACCCTCTCTGAATGTTTGGGAGAAATCGGTGCATTATCGCATTATCGCTGCGAGCTGTCCTTCGGAGTAAGTGACAGTATCTCCAGTCGGAAAGAAAGGCCACTAACAGAAAGACTGATAGCATCTGAAACAAATAAACGAGATTTAATCTGTGAAATGAAAATAAGTGAACGCTGCAGTCATTTATTTATTTTTTTATTTGTAGAGACCGGAGCTTATGAATCCTGACGCTGCAAAAACAAACCTCCTTCCTCCTTATCGCTCGCCGAAATGAAAGTTCTCAGACCGAGAGGTGACAGTCGCTTTAAAACTGTCTCCTTCAATGCTCTTTGGTTTTCTCTCCTAGTGAGAGAGAAGAGCGGTGGAAAGTTTTTTGACATAATTTTGCTTTTCACGCTTTTTCTTTCCCCTCAAAATCTCTCATGACTGTAATCTATATGTCAGAATAAAGGAAAGGCAGTATCCTCAGTTCTCTCTCCCAACTAGGGCAGAAGCAGTAGCTGGTTCAAATGAAACTGAAACTACAGAGACAGAGAAACATATAAGGAAACGGAAACTACAGAGACAGAGAAACACATAAGGAAGCTGAAACTACAGAGACTTAGAACAAATAAAGACATTGAAACTACAGAGATCGATAAGCAAATAAGGAAACAGAAACTACAGACAGCGAGAAAGAAAATAAGGAAATTGAAACTACAGAGACAGAGAAACAAATAAGGAAACTGAAATTAGGGACAGCGAGAAATAAATAAGGAAATGAGAGAATGAGAAGTAAAATAAAAACTTAAACTACAGAAACCATGAATTTACAGAGAAACTGATTCCACTGAAAAACCGAAGTACATATGAATAGAATAAAATAGAATAGTTGTTTCAGAAACTGAAACAACAGAGAAACTGGAAATAAACAGAAACTGAAACAACAGAGAAACTGGAAATAAACAGAAACTGAAACAACAGAGAAACTGGAAATAAACAGAAACTGAAACAACAGAGAAATCAGAACGACGGCGAAAATTAAAATACAGAAAAGTGAAATCTACAGAGAAACTGTGATTTTTTTAAATTCTCTTTCTAGTTCACTGAAAATTGATCCAGCTAAAAACTGTGAAAACCTTCGTCCCTCATCAGTGGTTTCCTTTCATGAGATGTCACACCAATGTTTCTCCTTCTCCCGATTACTCCATGCTCCTTATGTTTGCCTTTCTTTAACAAGGAGGTTTCATCGTCTTTCTGCCACTTCAACCTAGAAAAACACAAACTCCTATTTAGATGTTCAGTTCATCCATCCCAGGAAGAAGTCCCCCCCCCCCATCTGGAGATATAAAGGACTCATTATAAGCTAACGCAATCTCAACAATTCTTATTTTCTGCTGATTAAACAAAAATAAAAATGTAATTAAGAATGTTACATTGCATTTTTGTTCAAGAAGAACAGTTACATGTCGCTATTTCTAGATAGTGGATCGTATTTCTTTGCTTTTGGAGGTGAACGATGGGGGCCTCCCATGTCTGAACTGGGATTTTAAGGTCAAGTCGTGCGGCTACACAACGCTTGGCCACGCCCATGAAACTGTGCTGCCATAGATGTTTGAGACTCTTATTGAATCTGTGGGTGAAGTTGGAGGACTATGTCTCAGTCAAGGCTCCATATTTGCATATCCTTCATCTTCCTGGTGTGTCGACAAAAGCGCCGCGCTCTCCGCCTCCACACCGGTGCATTCAGATGCAAAGTAAAGCGAATGTAATTACGTGTCCTCTCTCTCTCTCTCTCTCTCACTCACTCTTTTTCTTTTTTTGGAGAACATTTCGTCCCAGTTTCATTATGTGCTCTGTTGTGTTTTTCACTTGTAGCCCTCCATTAGTTTCCCTTTAAGGTAATGAGAAAAGAGATCCATCTCTCTCTCTCTCTCTCTCTCTCTCTCTCTCTCTCTCTCTCTCTGTGTTTGTGTGTCATATTTTCCCGCCGGCGGGTCAGATTAGAATTAATATTTCATAAAGTTTTTAGTAATAGCTGATTTGGTGGTGGAGCGGTCACATTTATTGCGGCGCCCTGCGGAGGTGTCGTCGCCCCCTAATTGAGCTCCGGCTCTTTTCACGTCTGGAAAGAGCCGGAGTGATAACCCCGATGGCGCCGCGGCCCTCGGCCCCACCGCTTCGCCAAAAATCCAAATGTCAGAGTCGGCGTGACGCTGACCTCAGTTTAAAGGATGGTGGAGGTGTATTTGGAGTGAGGGCCGCGTCTATAGTTCATCAGAGAGGCATTTTAAAGCGTTCACAGTGATTTATGAGGACTCTCATGAATCTCTAGCCGGCTACAACACTCAGAGCGCCCACACCACGGCGTCCCACAGGTCTCCAGGAGGAGGTTGTAGATCACAGCGTACCAAAAGAATAACCACATGATGGGGTATTTAGTACCTCCGCCAACGTTTTCTCTGATGTTTGCCCGTTTGTCTGCCTGTTACCAACATTATACAAAAGCTGCATGAAAAATTTGGAGTTTCTTGTGACAGGAAGTGCCTTTTTTTTTTTAAACATTGCTAGATTTAAGGCTTTTTGTTCATCAAGCATAAACTACCCAACTAGTTTCGATCGAACTCGGAGATAGAAGAGTTGGTCATGTTGGACAGGAGGGGCTACTTTACAAGAAAAATAAGGATGTTTTTCTCCATTATCTATTGCTTATTTTAAAAATGCAGAAAATTCTTCACAATTTTTATGCTAAAACTTGGTGGGAGTTTTGTGTCATGGGACTTACAAGAACTTTTTAAAACATGTATTTTTGTCTGCTAATCTCTTAATCATGCATGAAGTACTTGCCGGGATTTGATCAACCTTGGTGGAAACTTGAAGTATTGGAGTATATGGATCTAGAGTCGGAGCCAGGAATATTTTCCCTTTCTTTAAAATGGGAATTGGGGATTTCTTTGCCAACATTTTAGTCTATCGTGCAAAACTTCTCAACGAGTTTTTGATCAAACTTGTTAGAAGGGTTGGTCATGTTGGCCAGGAGGGGCTTAATGTTTGGATAAAGGGGGCCGAATCATGAGCTCTTCCTTATATAACATAAAAAATAAGGATTTTCTTTTCACACCGTTATTGATTGGCTATTTCTAATATGCATAAACTACCAGACATGTACTTTTACTGTCATGTGACTTCATTGGAATAAAGGGGTGGAGTCGTAGAAAAATGGTAGAATTGCTTGATAAATTTTGGAGTTGACCCTCATAAAGATGCGGAGTCAAGATATTTTTCGCTTCATTCGCTTTTGAATTTCGAGACAAGACTTCTTTTTTTGAGATTTCTTTCCAACACCTCTGTCCATCATGCATGAACCATTGGACGGAATTCGATGCTTAGTAGAATAGTTGGTCATTTTATTTTGATGGACTTGGTGGAGGAAAGGGTTAATGTGATGGTTAGAATACTGAGTTTTTGGAAAGGCTTTTCATCGATCTTCATAAACTAGCGGACAGATTTTGAAGCAGACTTTGTCGAAGAGTTGGTCATGTGACAGGCTGGACGATCTCCTCATGGCGATACAGAATGAAACGGTCATGTTGTTTTGCTTTTACATAACCTGCTAACTTCTATCCGATCACTGAGGTTTTGAGGAGACGGGCATTGACTGAGATATTAGTACTATTCACATTTATGTAGATCATTTTGTGGCTGATTTAGTTGAGCAAACGAGATGGTGTTGGGTTCTTACCTGCGGCTGCTTCTACACACATGGACCGGGAAAACATTCTGTTGTATAAAACCTTTGAAATATTATTTTTTTGATTTTCCTCCCTTTGTTGATTTTTTTCTTCTTTGTTCTTTTTTTCCTATAGTTCAGCAGAAAGCGGCTCTGGAGAAGGAAACCAAGCTCAGCATCCTGGAGGCTGGAGTCGCAGACGTGAGTACAGAATTTAAATGAAACGTTTGGATGGTGTGCGAGACATTCTTAGGGTTGGACCCAGTGGAATCGTCATCATCGCAGACTCACGGTATATTGACAACCCCAGCTTTGGGCATGGATCTGCTGCTATAGGGCGGAATTTGCTCTCCTTCATAAGCAAGAGCAACACTGAGGTTCAGAACTGATGGTTTGAAATGGCATGTCAGTCAGCGTTCTACTTAATACCGAGGAAGTATGATGGGCTGGAGTTCAGTTTAGGCTTTGGTGCAGGTTCTTCTGCTGTACACTGGGAAATCTCTTCTTTTTGGACCATTTATTGGAGCATGGAGGCGTCGTTATGTGGAGTAACATAGGCATGAACACAAGCTGTTGGAAAGGAATCGGAAGTTTCATTGCATGCCATCGTATGTTTTTGTGTAGTATGTGTAGTTTGTGTAGTATGTGTAGTATGTATGATCCTCTAGTGTTTCCAGTCACTGGAATTAAGGAGCGTGTCTCGATCTTATATTACTCACTTTTTTTATGTTTTGTAGAAAATCCTGAGACTGATTTTCCCTTTCATCGAGTTTTCCTGTCATTCTTTTTTCACATGTGGCTTACTTCATTTGTAATTGTTCTTGAATTACAAACTACAGTTGCAATTATTTCTTTTACTTATTCATGTAATTCAAATCAAAGAATAATGAGCTAAGAGGAAGTCGTGTCCGTCAAACCCGTTCTTGGTTGGTTGGGGACGAATGGTGGTCCTTTATTTTTTTTCGATTCCGTTTGTGATATTTGCTGTCAGGATCTCAAGGTACATCCGAGGTGGTGAGGGGGTCGGGTTTGGGGAGTTTTGAGATTGCACTCTCTCCTCTCTCTGCTCATGATGTGGTTCTGTTAGCTTCATCGGTCCATGAGCTTCATTCAGCACATGCTTGAGTGGTTTGCCGCCAATTTTGAGCCAATTGGCACGTGGGTCAGCACCTCCAAATCTGAGACCATGGTTCTGCGCTGGACCATGGTCAACTTCTACCTTCAGGTTGGGGTTAAGTTGTTGCTTCATGTGATCCTGGTGAAGATCAATAGAATGAGATCTCTGGCTGAAATAAGCCTCTTTCCTAGAGTTGCTGGGCTCTTATGATGGGATGGATCACATTCCTATGGTGTTATAAATGTGTTTTTTTATATATAGTTTTTTTTATTATTACTTTTTTATACTCTTTCTTCCATTCTAACAGTTTTTAAAGGAGAATCTGTAGCGAACCAATTCCCCTGAAAAAACTGTGTTTTTTATGTCAGGAAATCTCAACTTAGTCACTATAATATGAATCTTTAGAGTAAAATATGATATAAACGGGATTGATCTCCTTGAATCGATTTATATTCACCAAAGTTGGACTAAATTGGACTAATGATTTAGATGTTATATCTGAAAAATATATAATATATAATCTGTTTTTTCATAATAAATACGTCCCCTAGCGAGTAAAATTTGAACTCTTAGAATAAAAAATAATCTAAATACAAGATTAATCATTTTCACCAAATTAGGACTAAATCGGACCAACTGTTAAGAAATTATTAGCCGAAAACTTTTTAAGCCAAAGCTCCCCCTCGTGTCGGTAATATACAACCGACCTTTCCCAAAGCCACTCCAGACGTTCTCTATGTGGGTATAAAATTGGTGAATGATCCATGATATAATGTTTGAGTTAAGTCCGGAAAACAGTGTTTTTTCAGTTTTTAACAAAGGTCCCCCTAGTGAGTAAAATATGAACTACAGGAGTAAAATACGGTATTAACATGATGGCTCTCCTCGAGTCGTTTCATCTGCACCAAATATGAACCGTATAAGACTAATGATTAAGAAGTTAGACCCTAAAAACAGGGTTTTCCATTCAAAAAAAACTCCCCTAGTGAGTAAAATATGAACTACAGGAGTAAAATACGGTATTAATATGACGGATCTCCTCGAGTCGTTTCATCTGCACCAAATATGAACTAAATCGGACCAACAATGTGAGAAATTATGGTTTGACAATTTTGTAGATAAAGCTCCGCCTAGTATCGGAAATATAAAACCAGGAATTTTCCCGAAAACACTCCAGTTCTTCCTCGCACTAAGTTCTATGAGGGTACAAAATTTGAGGATCGATGGTATAGTTTGTGAGTTTTCGCGTCCATGATGATTCCATAATATCCCCGACTTTTCGGGGATATAATTAAAAACAGAGCCGCATTAAAAAGAAAAAATATCCGTATCTAAATAGGATTTTTGAAGTTTTCTCGTTTTCTTTCTTTCCCAGCCCCTCTCTCACTTTTATTGTTGCTGCCGCATCATTGCTATTCTCCACCACAGGACAGCCGAGCGTCTGCGCTCGTCCATCGATTCAAGTCGTCTGCGACGCCACGCCATCCACCACGCTTATCAAAGTGGCAGCGGCGAGATCTGAAGAGAGAAACGGTTGGAGTAGAGCGTAGGGGGGGAGGCGAGGAGGAGAGGAGTGGAAGAGGAGAGGTGCGATGGAGGCTCGGTGAGGGTGATCGATACCCATCTTCAAACAATGGGGGCCAATTATGACCAATTGAACCTCAGTTTTAAGAAAGGTAGAGAAAATCACTCCGTCACCCGCTGCCAGATAGTGGAGAAAAAAAAGAGGAACAAGTCTCAAGCTGCAACCAAGCATCCATCATCACCCTGTGCTGTGTTTATTATAGTTTTATCATGCATTGTGAAATAAGAATATTAGCATAGTAAATCAAAGCTGACAGGGAACAAAACAACAAAAGTTTCTTAAGTCTGCAGTCGAGACGATTTGTTTTCTCCGGGAGGAAAGTTTGAACAGGCCTGCAGGAGTTTTGTGCATCCGCGGAAATTAATTCTCATTTTCTCATTGATGCCTGTGCATGTTTGACAAGAAGATAACACGAAGGTTTATTGATCCCTGTGGGGGAATCAAGTTGATGCCGCATTAAAGGTAATGGAGGAAAATTGCGTGCAGTAAAACCAATAAACACTAAACAGTGGAACAGTAATAGAGAATATAGATTATTGGCTTCGTGCACCTGACAATCCGGCGCAGGGAGTGCAACGTCAACTTAATCTCCGATGTAGGCAGTTTGAAATGATTTATTTATTTTTTTTGCATGGGTTTGAATCTGCAGGAAGGTTATTAAAGTAATACACAAGTTATGTCAGTTCTTTAGAGAGAGTTTGGTTCGTGAATCAACCCGTCGTGTTTTTCATTATATCTTCGATGTTAACTCCTTTTTTCAAGAATCCAAAGATCTTACTGGAATGTGGGTTAGTTAGTCGGTCGGTTGGATTATTCACCCGTAAACCACGGGGCATAATCTCTGGAGGACGCCTGGAAGGAAGGAGTACGGGACAAGAGAGAAGACAAACTGTTTTGGTTGGTTAGGTCAATTTAGTTGGGTTGGTTTTTTGGTTGTTCCACCCAAAAAACTACCCAGTGGAATTTCTGCAAGATTGGTGGAAGTCATTGAATTTTGTTTGGTAGGTTGATTGACGTGCATAAAAAGAAACAACTCATTTTTGGTTGATTGAGTTGGGTTGGTTAGTTAAGTTGATATTGGGTTATTGGGATCAGCGGTGTTGGTTGGTTGGTTGGTCAGATGTTAATTTCAGCCGTAAACTACAGGCTCGATTTCTGCTAGAGATCGTAGATTTCTGCGAGTTTGATGTGAGCCGAGATTGTTGCGATTACACGCATTCGCCGTACAAGCACACCAAGCATGAGCTAACGTGGCTACTAACATCTCGCGAATAAACCAGAAAACCCAAACTTGCAATTTTTAACAGCAGTAAGTACAAAATAAGTTGTTGAAAGAACAACAAACTTAATCAAACACTTCTAATTTAATCACCACGAGAAACGTAACAAGTTTGAAGAAGCTAATATTAGCAGAGCAGCTAAAGCTAGTGATAGTGCAGAGCCACCGCGGAGGGACGAAGAGTACATTAACTTCAACAGGTCAGAACACATGCACAATGCCGACCAGCCTTACTTCAACTGTAATCCTTCAAAATAAAAGCACTTAAAATACACGACTCATTATGGTTTTAAACCATGAAATTTGCGATCAGTGCGTCTCTGATTTCGACATAACTTTGTGGGTTCACGGGGATTTGGCTGAGAATGTATCCAGTCAATCCAGGAATCGTTCACCAGTTTCTTCCACAACCCTTCAAACTAAAGGACTCATTTCTCCGATCTTAACTCACATGTTTGGGATCGATCTTTTTCCTCGGATCACGCTCTACACCGAGACCCGTTCTAGTTGCAATATCTGTCAGCCATAAAAACACACATCCTTCTCTCCGGAATGGAAAATTATCGGGGCCGTCCGGTATAATTGACCGAACAGAACGCATGTCCTTGTCGTAGTACATTCCACGTGTTTCATACGGCTGTTACGTTATTTTTGTTTGCTTGATTTTTTGCCCAGGAGCAAAGATTTAATCTGCTTTTAATGAACAGAACCGCAACACATCCCACAATTTGTAACTTTGCTGGTTAGGCAAATGTAGCGCAGAACATGTTAGTAGAGCATTAGAATTGTTAAATGGATTGAAACTTATCTTTATTAACACAACAGTATTAAAAAACAAAAAGCTGAAAAGGACCACTGAGGTGGTTTATGTGTTCAAAGACACCATTACATAGAAAACTTTCTACAGCGTGGACTTTTAATGCTCTGTATTTCTTTCCGTTTCCATGGTTACAGGTCCAAATTGAGGCTTATTCTGTGACTTGGATTTCAGAGAAGGGTTTCTGAGGCATAACGAGACTTACTATTACTTCTTTCTTTAATGAACTTCACCCACGGTGAGAGGTTTTGGGTTTTTGGAGGGAAATTAGAGTCACTTTATTTCAGTCTCTTCTGTAATGTCTATTTACCTCATTTTAAAAGTAGACGCATCTTCAGTGGGTTTAATTCTATTCATGGGAACTGGTGTGAGATCTGATGTTGTTTCTTCAATGCTCCGTATTGCTATTCATATTAATTTGACGGGGATGCTTCGATTTCATGCAGGAAAAACTCCAAAGTCAAAATCTTTTTTTTTTGCACTGATATCTTTCTTTCTGGGTAATGAGGTCCAGAATCACAGAGTCTTCGGGCTCCGGCTGTCCTTCAACAGCATCCATGTCCGGTCCGATAGTCTGGCAGTGAGTCAGCACATCTCCTGCTGCTCATTCTTGGAGGGTCATTCAGCGTTCGTGACCACACTCTTAAAATCCCGGCGTATTCTTTTTCGGAGAAATTGAAGCAGTAATTTGCCTTTTTCTCATTGCTGCTTTTT
This sequence comes from Lophius piscatorius, assembly GCA_009660295.1. Taxonomy (NCBI): domain Eukaryota; kingdom Metazoa; phylum Chordata; class Actinopteri; order Lophiiformes; family Lophiidae; genus Lophius; species Lophius piscatorius. The sequence goes on along the minus strand of VRLP01007870.1, from coordinate 2,838 downwards.
TTTTTCTTTTTTTTTTCCGTCATTGGAAATCGTGACAGCGAATGCGTTGCAGCTTCAGTAAACATATTGATGTGGAGTGTGCAGGGGGAATATCTGTTTTTCTAAGTGCTGGTAATTTACTAAAATAAAGGAACCGGCTGAATGGAGCGCGACGTGGCCGATTGATAGGAACGATAAAAAGCTGTTGAAGCGACACTTATTTCTTTAAGGACCGGATCAATCAGTCGTCGTCCGAAATGTGTTTAACACTTATTTAACACGGCTGTTTTTTTATTTCATCATTTACTGTAACTCCCAAACTACAACTTTCATCTGCGTCTCAAGACACGCCTCTTTTTCGTTCTACCCTGTTGACTCTGCAACGGCGCCACAAAGGGAAACCCTCTCCTATGAAACTTTAGTTTGTTTTACGCCGAATGAAACATGCTGGAACAACGGCGTTTTAGTGTATTACTTGAAATCGCGATTAGCCCAATATTTCCGATGTGTAACAACATGGCGTCGTTGGCGATAATGTCGTGTGGTTAATATTTTGGAAATATTTAGCCATCCATGAAGCAAAGATATTTTATAGATTTAGTCACATGATCCTGTTTCTCTTCTTAAGTTACAATCGACTAAAAGTCTTTATATTCTATTCAGACAAAAACTGCAAATGTTTCTGATGATATTTTTAGTCTTTTCTAAGACCAATTATTATTAACATGTATTTGTGTTGCAGAAAAAGTTCCTCCGTAAGCTTGAACCAAAACAAAATGGATCATCCGTGAACAGTTGGACGCAAACTTAAACCTCGGTTCCGACTCGGAGGACGGCTTAAACTTTTTAAGTCGATAAAAACTCTGACTTTTTTCGTTCCAGTCGATGATAAATGTTTTTTTCCAGCCTTTTCTAAAACTGGGCTCACGCTGAACGATTTAATATTCTCAGTTGTTTGATTCCGACTCACATTGTACGAATGAATTGTCTGCGGAAACTCGCGACTAGCGGTTCGTTCGGAAGCTCCGAGGCTTGAAGATGTTTGTTTGCTAGCAACATGCTAACAATACCAACACGAGCTGTCTTGATCATTTTTGCCGATAAACATTGACTCGTAGGTGACTAGGATGATGGAGACAGTATCTTTTAACAGAGAGAACTGGACGTAAGATATTCACGTTTGACTGTAGCGAGTGTTAACTTGAGAGCTAGCCACTGTGCAGCACAGCATTTCACGCACAGTGGCTTTGATGGACTTCTAACTCGTCATTAAAATCTCAAACATCCCATTTTAATCACTTTCCAGGGTTCACGCCACCAGCGGCTGCTAGAAAAATGGCTTCTATCTCCGTTTTGATCCTCCAGTCTGACCGCCGTTACCTCACATGGCTTCACGATTGAACACAGCCTCACCGTGGAGATCTCAGCTCTGATGTTTCCATACTGAGACTTTGGTCCAATTAAGAGAATGTGTGTGTGTGTGTGTGTGTGTGTGTGTGATTGTGTGTGTGGTGTTGGGGGAAGAGGTAGGAGATAAGGTTGCCGTGGCAGCAACCAGATTATAATTGTCCTGGAGTGGCACTAATCCCCCTCCAACCTCGGCCAGTTCGTTTTGTTCAAGGCGCTTCCAATCTTCCTGAAAGAGTGATTTTACAAATTGAGGAAGGAGGAGGAGGAGGAGGGGGGGTGTTTAATGAAAGAAACAAAACAAACAACAGAGGACAGTCCCCTCCATCACCGCACCAGAAGACAAGACACAAGTGCTACTTTTCAGCCGCATTAGATGTTTTTCTTACTTTGGGATTCAGATGTTTTATGAGCTCAAGCTGAAATACATCCCGTCTGATAAGTCAGGCTCACGATATTCAGGATCTGTCGGTAGCTGTTCGTTAACTGGCCTTTTTAATGAGCGAGAGAGCCGTGTGGTGGGCGAGCGACCATAGAGGGCGAGAACGCAGCAGGTTAATACTCAGCAGAGGGTGAGGTAGCATTTTTAGACGGATTATTATGTATAAAATACTTCCTTTTTGTTGCGTTTTGCGATAAACGTTTTTTTTTATAACGATGACGTTACCGTTGCTTTGACAGTGGTAGTAATGGCGGACTATTTCATTTGCTTTGTTGGTCTGTTGTGTTTACCACGCAAAGTTGGACCGCCATCTAGTGGCCCGGCAGGCACACTGCATCGAGGATTGTCTTCATTTCGTTTCATTTATTTCCCCTCATTTCTCTGAGTTTTCCGATACCAATTTCACCAAAAATAGATGCAGGAGAATAAAAAACACTTTCTATGATTGAAAAAGTAGCAGGGAGATGATTTTTTTCTATTACTTTCCCCTTTCCTAATAATAACGTAATATAAACACAGTCAGCCCAGTTTTTTTGTTTTCACAGATCACATAAAAACTTCAACAAACAAACAAAATCTAATTCTTTTTTCTCTGTACGTTTTTCTTTAATTGAATAATTTCCGAGAATTCCCTCCATAAACTGAAAAAGCACATCTGCTTTAATGTCGTACAACATCTGTTTCTAGCTTTATGTGTTACGAATAATATTTTTAAATCAAGTCAAATCTTTAAACTTCAACACATGAGAGTTAATAAACATTCTTTTTGCTTTTATATTTGTCTTATATGTGTGACGCCACACGTCTGTGCAGAACCTAAAATGTGGCAGCGGAAGTGAACGATACAGAAGAATAGCAGAAAAATCTAAATTTTTTAATTTAGATTTATTTTATAGATATATAGATTTTATAGATATAATTTTTATAATTTATTTTATAGATATAATTTTAAAGGAGATCTCTCTCCTCACTCACCAGTGTATCCATGGTAACGCACCCCCCTACCTAAA
>VRLP01007869.1:0-15000 GCA_009660295.1 Lophius piscatorius | reverse complement strand
AAAGCACCAAGAGAGCGAAAAACCTCTGCCAAGGCACATCAGTATCGAAGGCTAAGAAAAAGAAGTGTGCAGATTTCTCCGTTAATGTCTGAGTTACTGCCAGCCTGCTGACAGCTACAACAAACTGAGTATCTCTCAAATACTCTGTAGCCATCTATCTCCTGCGCCTTCCACTTCAGCATCTCGGTTCAGCCCATAGGTCAAACCCCAAAGAAACATCAGAGGAATCAATGGAGTAAAGGCAGCAATAACCAAGCTGCCTTATGGCAGCAGCTGCTAGCAGCCTGAGTGCAGAGACCAACTAAATACAGCTGGTACCGCTCCATCTCTTGCACAAACTCTGGTTCTTTCCCAGCCAGAGCTGCCTAAAACCAATAGGCTATGCCAGGGGTAAGCACCCCAATGTTCTCCATTGCCTGCAGCCCGTACAGCTTTGCACCTGACCCCAACGCCCAATCATAGGCTGGTGGCTCCATGAAATTTGTTCGGGATGGACCAGGTCGAGCCCCATGGATAAAGGCCCAGCCATCAGATGCTCGCCAACCAGTCCTGCCCCCCCACCCTCCCAGACCTTGTATCTTAACTTAAATGTGTATTTTCTATTTACAATAAATATATCTGTATGCTGGAGCTGCTGCAACAACTAAATTTCCCCTTCTGGGGATTAATAAAGTTCTTCTATTCTATTTTGTTCTATTCTAGAAGGGTGCCCTTGTCTTTCTATTCTGATGAGGTATAACAACTCTTTGGTGCCTATTCATTGGGGTCCTTAAAACATTCAGTGTTTCAATAGATTCAGTTGATTCATTTCTGCATAATTCTGCAGAAACAGGGAAACAAGACAAAAACAGACATGGGTGGAAGCAGAAACGAATGCATGGAGGTTGATGTTGAAGATAGGCCAAGATAGCTGTGGTGTCTTCTACTTTAAATGACACTGACAGCTGGTCGTGTTGTGGTACAGCCAGGTTTATGCGCAATCTAAGGTTGGCATAGGAACGGCAAAGCAATCATTGATATGTGGACACGGCAGCGTCCCTGTGAGAAATCTTCCGTTGCATAGGTCGGTACCCTGCTGGCTATCTGTACCACTGATGGAATAACTAGGGGCCCTGACCCATCGGGTTTGGAAATCAGTAATGAGCTAACACGAAGGATCTGTGGTGGCAGCGGGCGCATTGATGATGATTGCATAATATCCACAACTTTTCGGGGATGAAGTCAACAATATTTTAAAGCCGTTTTACCCGCAGAAATTCAGAGTCACGTGGCCTTTTGATAAATTCTCCATTTCTAAGAGAATTACACATAATTCTTTGCCATCCCTTTCCAAGCCAGGTACCGAAACAAAACGGAAGGTGGCATAGTTTCCCTATTTTGAGGGATCCATTTTGCGGGACAACAACAAATTAAACCGTGTTACACTTTCATATTAACCAGGCTAAAATTCTTCCAATAAATATCCATTTATCCCGGCCGTGACACAAATAGATAAATAAATAATCCATCACCTTTCTCAAGATACCAAAGACCCTTGAAACATTTCAAATCAGTCACATTCACCATCCACCTCGACGACGCGGCCCAGTAGGTAGAGCCGTCGTCCACTTCTGAAAGTCAGTGGTTCGATTCCCAGCCCTTGCAGTCCACATGTCAAAGTGTTCTTGAGCAAGAGTCTGAACCCCCAGTTGCTCCCAATGGTTGTTCCATTGGTGTGTGAATGATGGTGAATGGCTACCGCTCCTGATGAACATGTGGCACCTCTATCATCACCGTGTGAGTGTTTGTGTGAACATTTGCTCCGGTTGTAAGACACTTTGAGTGGCTGAGCAGACCAGAAAAGCTCCATTTACCACACAAATTGAAAATAAATGAGGTACTTGCTTATTTTCTCTCGCTCTTTCTCTCTCTTTTTCATTCAACCCAACCGGTCCTGGCAGTTGACCGTCCGCCTTGAGTCTGGATCTGCTCGAGGTTTCTGCCCGTTGAAAGGCAGTTTTTTTGTCGCCACAGTCTCCATGTTCTTTATCACCGTGGAAATGTTGGATCTCTGTCGAATAAAGAATAAAGAGCTCGGTCTGGACAACCTCTTTTTGGAAAGTGCCTATGGATAACATTTGTTCATTCCCACGTTAAATTTGAAAACAAAATGTTCCCTGAAAAAGAAATGCTTTTGAAAAAGTTCTGTTATCGTTGAAAAAAATATTTTCCCTCAAGACTCAAGAGACCTCAAGAGAAAGAAATAATTTCATCCCTGAAAAGTCGGGGTTATAAGGGAATCGTAATCGTCGCCTCCGCCAAAGATTGGACGTGTTAATGCAATAACTCTGCAATTATATCATGGACCATCATTTTCACATAGTTAGTCGTCATATCACATTATTTTGAATTTTGATGTGTTGTTTCATTCTGTTCATTTTTCTTTCCCTCTAACTGTTTAGAATTCAGTATTTTTTATTTCAGTCTCAGCTCTTATAACTGAGGTATCATGGGCGGGGGGCTGGGGGTTAGTGAGGGGTGTTTGATTTGCATATCTGCATACCAATGAGAGATGCCCCTGGAGGCTGTCTAGGATCTATCACGCTATTTTCTGTACCGCATCTCAATGTTACTTTTCGGGCCCCATAGGATTACTTTCATCTCCTGCAGCATAAACACTGTAGGCATCATCCAGGACTGGTGCCTGAAGTCACCATCATATGGACCAGGACCTGCTTCTTTGGCTCCACGCCGGTCCTTGGCATGGGATCGCCTACTGATCCTGGTGCAGTAGAGAGCTTTGCTGCACTTGAGAAGGGATACTAACCCCACCATCGCAATTTCTCTTCTCGTCCCTCCTAGCTGTCACCCAGCTCACACGCTAACAATCCACGCTGCTCCTAACAACGCTGCTCCTCCTCATTCAACAGAAATACATCACTCCTCACGGGAACCAATGACCAGCAGCTTCTCACGTTAAAAAAGGTTCTTTACTAATGCCACCATTCCACAACCTTCTTCTCCCCTCCACCAAAGTCTGGTACATCCTCAAATACCTCAGCCCTCCAGCTAAAGGTATCAGGAGGTTTTCTACCACCACCACCATCAGTGGTAACTCTTGGGCGTCATTCAAAAACATCATATCCCCTCCCCACGTACTTCCGCCGTGACCTCATTTAACCGTCCTTCGTCGTTGGGGAGTCAACATACAGAGCTCAGTTTTTTTCTGACCTGACTCTGTTGGTGTCGGCGCCATCTGATTAGGTGGTCTGGTTAGGGAGACTTTCCGACCCCAAGATTCAACTGACCTCTGACCTATCTGCTTTTTTTTCCCCCTACATGAAAAGAAGATAGAGTTTTTGTTAATAATTTGAATACGATTTTTTAATGTTTTTTAAAGGGTGCCAACAGTTCTGGAGGCTTAGAATTAATTAATAAAGGTCATCATAATGGGGGCAATAGAGGAAAAGACAAAGTCGCTCTGCTGCTTCTTCTGGGTATCATGGATGTTTCATGGTGATCCATCAACTAGTTGAGTGAGTGTTAGTCATTGACTGATCCAAGCATCATTGACATCCCTGGAGCCACGTTTCCATCAGGGCTGAAAATCCAATTAATTGCGAGGAGTTGGGCGTCAGCCTGTCAACCAGAGGACCCCGATTTAAGCTCATGTGTCAGCGATTCAACCTCTTGAGTTGGCCTTGAATGAGGAACTCCATCTCCACCTGCTGAAGCTCCTCCTGCGCTCTCACCTCCCTTCGGCGAAGGAGAATTTCCCAGAGGGCATCGGCGATCTATCACCTGGTTATTATGACCGTCTCACATTCTCTGAACACATGTCCTGCTTTAATGCTCGGTTGAGCTCATTTGAGTCACTATTTCATAATGAATAATGTGAATCAACCTGTTTATTATAAGATTGAGCGGCAGCATGTATATTGTCAAAGGGTAAAGAGCCATGGATGGAGCCCTGGTGGACACCAGAGGTCAAAGGGGGCCGCCGAGGAGGTCTGACGACTTTTGAGGAAGTCCTTTCCGATAGTAGGATCATTGTGGCATATTATATATAACGTGAGGATTTACTAAACAGAATTATGTGACATTCAACAACAGAAAAAAGTCTGATAAAGATCAAGAAGTTTTCTAAAAACACGCTTTACCCAAAGGTTGAACTAATCTACTTTAATTAAAATGAACTATTTTTCCATGAAGTACAAAATTTCTCCATGAAATAATTATATGAGTCTGATTTTTTTTTTTGTTTTTACCGTTTAATCCTTTAATGTCCTCATAAAGAAAAAGAAGATATGGAAAAATGTTTTCCTTGCATATTTTATTAAATGTGACGATTTAATGCCTCAGACACTGTAAATCTACCATAAAATTACAAAACTGACATTTATAAAATGATTCAAATGATTTTGTCTTTCATGGAAAATGGCCAGTTTTAATTAGATTAGCTTAAACTTTTTTTTCAAGAAAACTATTACACACTTATTAGACTTATTTAGTCGTATCACGTTACATAATTCTGTTTAGTAAGTCCCACATGATTTATAAAATTCCTACTTATTGAAAAGAACTTGTGGCCCCTTTGAACTGAGGTGTCCCACAGGGCTCCATCCTTGGCCCCTTACTGTTTAGCATATACATGCTGCCGCTGGACTCAAAATTAGCTCAACCACACAGCTGAGCAGGACAGTAAAGGGTTAAAAACATTCTCGACTAAATGATTTGTCATTTTATGGTCAATTTAAAGTGCTTCAAATATTAAGATTCAAAAAATGCACCCAAAAAATAAACATAAAAAGAAATGACTTTTCCTTCGTTTTTTTTTTTTTTTTCTTGACGAGGATAAATAAGCGCTATAATGCGTTGATGCAGAGTGGGATAGAAATGCTGGCGAGTGGCGTCCTCTGAACAGCCGTGCGATCAAGTGGCAATAGAAGGAGCACCTGTGTCTCAGACCGCTGAGATCTTGCCGACAGTTACGGATGACCAGACATCTGTAGGCTACTTCAGATGATGAATGAAGGAGCTCCTCTGTGTTCTACTCTCTCTCTCTCTCTCTCTCTCTCTTTCCGTCTTAAGTCGAGCGGCGCGGTGAGTTATTATTGAACTGCGGCGTCTCCACGGCCCCTCCGTTGGCTCGAGAACACTCTGCTCTGATTAAATAAAGCGAGGAGCATCACACACAAGATGCTCGCTCGGGCTTCATTTCCTGCTCTCCCTTCCCCTCCCGCTCGTCTTTTGCCATAGTTTCCATGCTCTCTCTTCATTTACGCTGACATCCACAAAAACTGAGAGTGGCGCTCCAGAGCCGGCCCGGCTTCACTTCGCTGTCTTGACGAGGAATCGGAGAGGGGGCGCATTCACTCATTCTGTTTGCAGCAAAGGGGATGTTCTCCCTGCTTCTGCCTCCTTTTTGATTGCAATCCTATCTAGGCCAGCACACGACGCTGGAGACTTCATTCCCCGAAACCATCGTTTGCATGGATAAACAGGACACGGCGTCCAACGGTATTGAATGTTTTTGCCTTTTAGCAAATTTTGAATCCGACAAAAAAAAAGTTTGGTGAGGACAAAAGTTGCTCTGATGATACTTAAATGTTGCTGTAGGGTGGGATGTTTTTGTTTTTTTCCGAAGCAGTACGCTTCTGATTCTGCTTCCAGAAAAGTCATCTTTATGTAAGTTGTTGTTCTGCGGATGCGACCGGCGCTGATGCATATAACAGAAGTGAAATATGCATCCTGATGCTCTCCGTTTACGGCACCTTCATCGCATAAACAATCAAAGTTACAGCAGCAGAAGCCAACGCAGAAAAAGTCAAGACTATCCCTCCCCCACCGGTAGGGAGTTCGAACATCAGTCTAAGCACAGAGTTTTGCTGAATTCTGTTTGGGAGACCGTTTGGTTTGGTTTGTTGTCACTTTTGTGGATTTTCAATCAAATCAGAAAGCAGAGCAGTGTGAAATGAAAAGTCTGATTTATTCAGAAATATACAACACAAGGCTTCCATAGCTTGAGGCCTTTCAGTCGGTATCCACGCTACGGCTCTCTCTCTCTCTCTCTCTCTCTCTCTCTCTCTCTCTCTCTCTCTCTCTGTGCCGAAGACTGAAAGCCTGATCGCCTGGTTTGTTCTCGAGTCAGGTTTTCCAGTAGAGCTCTAAATAATTCCAAAATTCCTGAGCTCAGTAGAAGCCACAGCCAGTGCCTTCGAATTATCGAGAGTCTTGGCAGGGACATGCAGGCCGCACCTCCCGCAACCTCCAGTCAAAGTGTTTAAAAAGTGATGAAGACGAGGCGCACGCAGGTCAATCAATCCGGCGTGATTGCTTCAGCATTTTTCCGTCCTGCGTAAGTGTCTCCTCATGCATAAAGTTTGCAGTTTTTCACTTCGCTGTCCTTTGGGTGAAGCATCCTAATGAGCGCCATCGAGTTGTTATCTGTCACATTTGAATTTATCACCTGAATGAACAACGACATCATCTAACGCCACTTCAAGGAAAACAGAGTTTAGACGACAGCAGTGTGAGAGATGGGATCTTAGAAATGTTTGATAGTGAATGCAAAAAGCCGTTTAATCTCTCTGGAGCTTTTCCAGGAGTCAGCATGACTGGAACCGTCACTACTTCAGGTTTAAGGGTAGATGTGCGCTCATGAAATCTTCATCCCAGGTACTGTAGGATCTCTTCTTCCTCATGATTTCTGTCCTCTGGTATTTTTTACATCCCGGAAAGGTCGGGTATATTATGGATTCAACCAGGCAGATCCTTCGTTTTAACGCCATAACTCACAAATGGGATATTTTCATTTTTTATACCCGCATCGACTCTAGTGTGAGGAAGAGGTGGCTTGATTTTGGGAAAGGCCAGTTGTACGTTTCTGACAGAAAGGGGAGCTTTATCTCAGGAATTTTCGGGCAATAATTTGTCAACCGTTGGTCCAATTTAGTCCAACTTCTGTGCAGATGAGTCGACTCAATAAGATCTTTCTTCCGTATGTCATGTTTTACTTTACTAGGGTGAGCCTGTTCTGAAAAACAGGGTGTTCTGGACAGAACTTCCTCATTCTTGGCCCGATTTGGATCATTTGCATATGCATCATTTTGAGGAGATCTATCTCGTTAATATATTTTACTCATTAGGACGATTTTTAAAAAAATTTAAAACACTATTTCCAAGACAGAACTCAAAAAACTATATCATAAATAATCCAAAATAGATCTTAGTGTGAGGAAAGACTGGAATGATTTTGGAAGGTCGGCTTTATATCTCAGACACTAAGGGGAGCTTAATTTTAGAAAGTTTTTTTGGCCATAATATTTCAACCATTGATTCGACTCAGTTGTGCATATGAATGGAGTCGAGGAGATATATATTGTTTATGTCATATTTGACCCATTTTTTTAATCTAATTGTTCATATTTTTCTCATTTCGGGGAGCTTTTTTTTAAAAACACTGTCGACATAAGTTTGTATTTAATTTGAGGGGTTCAACCAGGGGGATGGTTTGTACAACAAGGAAGGGAGTTGGGGTCTATTCCGGGATAAACCCTCGCTGTCTGGAACAAAAGCAGAGATGCCGCTCATTGATAATAGTTGAAATTCCCTCTATCCCTCCCACGATAAGCTGTAGGAGTTTGAGCAAGGCAGCAATGATCTAATGCAGAGAGGAGACAGCTGACTGATTTAGGACATTTCACATTGACTTTGTTTGATTCAGATTAAAAGTCTTTACAGTTTAATACGAACCAAATTGCAGGCGTTGAAACTCTTCTGGATCAAGATCTGGATCAAACAGCTTGACTTTGATCTGAAAAAAGAAGACTAAAACGAATTTGTTGGGATTTCTTCGAGGGAGATGAGTTCAGTTATGTGGGATGTTCCAGATTCTTGGCCTCATTGCAGCATCGCAGGGAGATATTGTATTCTCAGCATAACAGGAGAGTAGGGGAACATCTTTTTTACATCCCTGACAAGTCGGGATATCATGGAATCATCATCGCCGCCGTCTGCTGCAGCGTTTGCAGCGTCCGCAATATCTCTAAAAAACATTTTTGGAGATCAATTTAAAATTGTATGCCCACATAGAATATCGTTTGAGGAAGGATTTGGATCGATTTTGGGAAAATTCCGTGTTATATTTCCGACACTACGGGTAGCTTTATCTCCAAAAGGTTTTGGGCCGTCATTTCTCAACCATTGATCGGATTTAGTACAAAATTGCTGCTTGTGAATTGAGCCGAGGATATTTTTATTTTATTTTATTTGTTTTACCTATAAGAACATATTTTACTCACTAGGGTCAACTCTTTTCCAAGAATACTGTTTTTTTCTTCTTAACAATTGGCCTGATTTAGTAGGAATGTTGTGCATATGATTCCACTGGGGAGATCTATCTTGTATTTATCATTCTTTACTCTAAATGTTCTTAATTGACTCGCTTGGGGAAGCTTTTTTTTTTTAAGGAAAACACTGTGGACACAACATTTAGTTTGAGGAATTCAATGAGAGGGATAGGGTATTTTTCTGGTATATACACTTGCTGTCGGTGATGACATCATAAATTCAGTTTTCCAGGTCCAAACTTGGATTTTTCAGTTTAATCCTGAACAAAAAAAAAGTAGGTGTGGAAACACTTTGGGCCGAACATTTACAGTGTGGAAATACTTTTTGGGATGGTTTGGACCAATTACAGGATGTCACAATAGACGTCTACCACCTATTAATGGAAAAGCATGAAAAAAAACCCCATTGAAACTTGAAACTTTACTGCGAGGAGGAGAGATAGGATAGTAGAAGACAATTAATGTCAGATGCATGCTGGTCTAGAAGCCAGTCATCCATCAAGTATGGCAGTGGCGTTCAGTTGGTTTTTCAACTTGGGCCTTCGGTGCTAAACTCCTACAGTAGACCGTCTTTGTGTAAACGATCATGACATATTTTGTGGGCGGAGCCTAACATTGCCTTCTCCAATTATTTCAAGGGTTTTCCAGTAGAAGGCATGTTGTCTTACAAAAATAAGCTTACTTTTAGTAGCAGGGGGCTACAGACCCATACTCACTGTTGTCTCGGTCAGTCAACGACCCAAGGAAATGACGGACAGTGGCCGGATATCTTTGTATACCTTGTGTTACAACCTATCATCAATACGAAAGAAAAACTTGCAAAACTGGCATAAACATACGTGATTGAATCTGGACCTCATTCGCAAACACAACAAAATTAGACTCGCCAAAGTCTGTCCTCCTTTCTGTCTTTAAACTAGACCTACGCCCCCCAACACCCTTTATTGTACAAGCAAACCCCCTGGATGAACTCCTCAAATGAAATGTGAAGTTTTTTCCACTGTTTTTCAGTAAAAGGAAAAAAAGCTTCATAAATTGAGTGAATTATGCACCGCTAACTAAAATAGGAGTACAATTTTATATATACATGAGAGATCTCCTCGAGGATATTCTTATGCACAAAATTTGGACTAAATCAGACCAACAGATAATACACTATGTCCAGAAAAATTTTGGAGATAAGTCTCCCCTTGTGTCAGTATAAAATTGACCTCAAACAAAAATTAATGACCTTCTTCCTCTAACTATTGTCTATGTCGGCATGAAATTTGAAAAAGATCCATGAGGTTGTCTTTGACTTATGTGCAGAATACAGTGTTTTGATGTAAAAGTTCCCCCTACAGAGTAAAGTATAAATCAATCAATCAATCTTTATTTATTCAGCGGCAATTCGCAACAACAGTTGTCTCCAGAAAGAGCAGGTCTAGACCAAACTCTTTATATAATTATTTACAGACACACAAAAAATTCCTCCGTGATCAAGTACTTGGAGACAGTGGCGAGAAAAAACTGCCTTTTAACGGGCAGAAACCTCAAGCGGATCCAAAACTCAGGATGGTAGGCCTACTGCATTGACCAGTTGGGTTTGAAAAGAGAGAGCGAGAGAAGCAACAATATCAGCTATGCTAATCCACTTTCCTCCGCTTCACCATGGTCGGGCAGCGGAGGCGGCAGAGATCCCAGGAGGATAATAACAATAATAGTATTGTGACAGTAAGGAATAGCTTATTAGGTAATACTATACAATAATAATAATAATAATGATAATAATGATAATACTAATAATAATAATAATAGTAATCATCATCATGAGCATCTTGAAATAAGTGGATATCGAACAGGTCTACAGCAGCAGATGCAGTCACCTACCATGTGACCTTACAGGGTGAGAAAACACAAAGACTCCAGGAAGAAGAAGACAAATTAGTAAAATCCAGTAACATGCAATAATCCAGTAACATGCAATAATCCAGTAATTTGCTTCAATCCAGTAACATGCAATAATCCAGTAATTTGCTTCAATCCAGTAACATGCATTAATCCAGTAACATGCAATAATCCAGTAACATGCAATAATCCAGTGATTTGCATCAATCCAGTAACATGCAATAATCCAGTAATTTGTATTTATCCAGTAACATGCATTAATCCAGTAACATGCATTACTCCAGTAACATGCATTAATCCAGTTAAATGCATTAATCCAGTAACATGTATTAATCCAATAACATGCATTAATCCAGTAACATGCATTACTCCAATAACATGCATTAATCCAGTTAAATGCATTAATCCAGTAACATGCATTAATCCAGTTACATGCATTAATCCAGTAACATGCAATAATCCAGTAACATGCATTAATCCAGTAGAATGCATTAATCCAGTAACATGCATTAATCCAGTAACATGCATTTATCCAATAACATGCATTTAAGTGAGAGGGATGTCTAAAGAGGGACAGTGAGAGAGGATGAGAGAAAAGCATCATGGGAGATCCCCTAGCAGTCTTAACCTATAGCAGTATGGCTAAGAGCTAGTTATGCCAGCTTTAAATATAATCTTTATCGTAAAGGACGGTTTTAAATTTAAATTTAGCGAGGGTCTCCACCCCCCGAACCAAGATTGGGACATGGTTCCACAGGAGAGGAGCCTGATAGCTGAAGGTTCTGGCTCCCATTCTACTTCTGGAGACTCTAGGGACTACAAGTAACCCTGCATTCTGGGAGTGCAGAGTTCTGATTGGACAATATGTAACTATGAGCTCCTTCAGATACGTTGGTTCTGACCGTTGAGGGTTTTGTACGTGAGCAGAAGGATTTTGAATTCGATTCTAGATTTTACCGGGAGCCAATGAAGGGAAGCTAATACAGGAGAGATATGTTCTCTTAACCTGGTTCTGGTCAGCACATGTGCAGCAGCGTTCTGGATCAGCCGGAGGGGCTTCAGAGACTTACTGGGACTACCTGCTAGTGGTATATTACCGTAATCCAGCCTGGAAGTAACAAATGGATGAAATAACTTTTCTGCATCTTTTTGTGACAGAATGTTCCGTATTTTAGAAATATTACGCAGGTGAAAAAAGGCAGTCCTAGAAATCTGTTTTATGCGGGAATCAAAGGTCATATCCTGATCAAAGATAACTCCCAGGTTCCTCACAGTGGTGCTGGAGGCCAATGTCTTACCATCCAGAGTAGAAATATCATCAGATAAATTGTTTCTAAGGGGCTTGTGTTCCAGCACAATAACTTCACTTTTATCTGAATTTAATAATTAGAAGTTGCAGGTCATCCAGGTTTTAATGTCTTCGAGACACGCCTCTAAATTGGATAAGTGATTAAATTCATCTGGTTTCATTGATAAGTAGAATTGTATGTTATCTGCATAACAGTGAAAGTTATTTATAGTTTAAATTCTGATGTTTTCAGAATATGAGTTTTTAGAACTCAAATATGGTATTTACAAGATATATCTCCTCGAGTCGATTCATACACGAAATATGTCGTCAAAACACGGACCAACGGTTGAGAAATTTTGACCTGACAATTTTGGAGATAAAGCTCCCCCTATTGTCAGAAATTTACAACCAGACTTTTCCAAAATCAACCCAGTTCTTCAATGCACTACGGTCTGTCAGGGTCTAAAATTTGAAACAAATCCATGTTATAGTTTTTGAGTAATCGCGTTAACACAAAGGATCGGCAGCTTGTATGGACAGGGTGGCGATGACGATTCCATAATATCCCTGACATTTTGCGGATGTAAAAAAGTTTTGTAACACAGTTGTAAAGGACACAGTTGCATTTCAGTACCTTATCCATCCAATAGGAGGTCCTATTTCTCCAATAAGTATTAATTTTTTAAAAATGAGCGATAGCTGCTCCTCGGCTGACAAACCTGTTACACAAACCTGATAGAAAATTAGGCCAAAATTAGATCTAGAAGACAATTATTATTACGTGAAAGAAATTCAAAATTAGATTTGAAATTCTGTCATGTTTAGACTTCTCTAAATGTTTCGCTCAGGGAAGATGCAGCCCATATAGATTGCAACAGGATGTTTGTTAAAAGTTCTAGGTTGACATTGAAAAATTGTAATGTGAAACCAAAACAAACTTATGCAATATAAGTGAGATGTAGTAAAATAGCTGAACCTTGTTTCAGACAATCAGTTGTCGTAACATCCTTGACGGAGATATAAAAATTCGTACTATTAAAGATTTACAGGAAGAGAGGTGCAGGTGAAGGTAGAAGAACAGATAAGAGAGAATGGATGAGGACTCACGCAGAGTTTAGGTTCTGGTTCCATCTTCTCTTTGAATATAGGAAAAACCCGTCCATCAAAATGTCTGTTATATAGAGTTCATAGCGTATAATGCATATATTTAAAGGAGAAAATGACTCAATTACTGTGCATTTAAGCAGAAAAAGCTCCCTGAAATGTTCTCCTCATGCTGCTTTTTGCTTCAGTTCAAGCTTCCTACCAGTCATAAAAATCTCTCGGGTTTGGTTAATGGGCGACTCTGAAGTTTGTTTTGAATATGAGCAATTGGAGAAACTTTCTTTTTTTCCACAGATATTTGGTCTTAAACCACAGGAGGTAGAGCGGTTCCTCCAATAAAAGCATAAGAAGACATTAAAGAAACAACAACACTTTTAACCCCTCGTAGAACTTATCTGGGGACTGTAGCAAAATTATTTCACAGCTAGAATGTTGGTGCATCACAAAATGTGGTTGTGGAAAAATACATTTCCAAACCCGTGCCTTAAGACTGAGATAACAGAGCGTTTTAACTTTTTGCCCATTCGGTACAACAAGCAGAGGGAAATGAGCCGCGCCACCGCCCTAAAAACACACCAGCCACCTGCTCAAAAAGTTTTTTTCCTTAGACACTGAAAAGTTTTCAATGTCTAAGGTTCAAAACAAGTTCAAAACATTTGAAGCGAGAAATAGACAATATCAACAGAAAGAGAATCTGGATTCATATTTGATCAGCGCTGCCTCGTTTGCCGGTTTGTGTATGGAAAAAAGAGACGAAGAAAACAGCTCGATAACATATTGACAGGGTCTTGTTATGTCCCTCCATGTCAAAGTGATTGGTTGAGCCCTGAGAACAAACATTAAAGCCGATGCCGCGCCGTTTTCAAAATTCTTTTTGAAAACAGAATTTTTTTTTTTAATTTCAATTAATGAGGAACCAGGACGGAACAGTTGAGTGTATTTTTTTTCCACAGTTCCCTCATGTGAACATTATAACTCAAAAACTGATACATGGACCTTTTTCAAATTTTCCATCAACATAGACCTTGATGCGAGGAAGAACTGAAATTTTTATAGTAAAATGTCAGTCGCATATTTCCGACACTAGGGGGAACTTTGTCTTCAAAATTGTCAAGCCATTATTTTTCAACCGTTGGTCCGATGAAGTTCAAATTTGGTGCATATGAATCGACTTGAGGAGATCTGTCTTTGAACATAGTACTAAACAAATCGATAAAGAGCCAGATATATCCCTTAAGAGTTGGAGAGAGTTTTAATTTATTTTTCATATATATATATATATATATATATATATATATCATATTGATGTGGTTGAACCTAAACATCTATCCAGCCGTCATCTGTAACTGCTAATCCAGATCAGGGTCACAGAACTTTGTGTAAAATTTCGACTGAGTCGGATCAATGGTTGAGAAAAAATGGCAAAAGACATTTCAATCAATCAATCAATCAATCAATCAATCAATCAATCAATCAATCAATCAATCAATCAATCTTTATTTATATAGCGCCAACTCACAACAACAGTTCTGTCATGGTGCTTTCCTGAAAGAGCAGGTCTAGACCAAACTGTTTATATAATTATCTTAAAGAGATCCAACAAATTCCTCCGTGATCAAGCACTGGGCGACAATGTCGAAAAAAAACTGCCCTTTAACGGGCAGAAACGTCAAGCAGATCCAAGACTCAGGGTGGACAGCCTGAGAAGAGAGAGAGACGGGGGGAAAAGCAGCTTTAATTCACTTTCTTCAACCTCTCCATGGTCGGGCCACATCGGCAGCAGGGATCCCAAGTTGATAATAACATTTATAATAATGTAACATTAACGATACCTTATGGGGAAATACTATACAATAATAATAATAATAATAATAATAATATTAATAATAATAATAATAATAGTAATCATCATTATGAGCATCTTGTGATCATTTGACATTGAGCAGGTCCACAGCAGCAGATGCAATCACCAACCATGTGACCTTTACCAGGCGAGAAAGCACAAAGGCTCCAGGGCAGAAATCGAGTTAGTAACATGCATTAATCCATTAACATGCATTAATCCAGTTACATGCATTAATCCAGTAGCATGCATTAATGCAGTAGTTTACATTAATCCATTAACATGCATTAATTCAGCAACACGCATTAATCCAGTAACATGTAATAATCCAGTAACATGGATTAATCCAGTAACATGCATTAATCCATCAACATGTAATAATCCGGTAACATGCATTAATCCATTAACATGCATTAATCCATTAACATGCAATAATCCAGTAACATGCATTAATCCAGTAGCATGCATTAATGCAGTAGTTTACATTAATCCATTAACATGCATTAATTCAGCAACACGCATTAATCCAGTAACATGTAATAATC
>VRLP01007868.1:0-19526 GCA_009660295.1 Lophius piscatorius | reverse complement strand
ACACACACACACACACACACACACACACACACACACACACACACACACACACACACACACACACACACACACACAGACACACACACACACACACAGACACACACACACACACGGTACAAAAGAGGAGTTTGTGTTTTGACAAGTTCTTTTTCCTTATCTGTGAAAATCTCTCCTCTCGGGCCGCAGATGGTTTGAAGATCCACCTCCACTGGATGTCCCGGTCCGGCCCAATGAACTCATCACTGAACCGCTGAACCCTCTTCCCCGTCGTTGAATCTTCCCGTTGATTTTCTCCGCCTGGTCCGCTGAATCAATCTCCACATGGTGGGATGAGCAAGACCCCCGTCTCACGGAGGCTTTGAGACTCCTCGGCCAAACTCAGCCGGCTTATCCAGCCTGTTGAAGCAGTTTCCTGCGGCGAGGTCACATGCTCACGTGAAGGAGCGCCGCAACCTCCCGCTAGCGTTAGAGCCCCTCCCCCACACGCCGTACCCACCCCTCCACACACACACACACATGAAAGCCCGACATGGATCACCTGTGATTTTATTGTT
Organism: Lophius piscatorius; assembly: GCA_009660295.1. Classification (NCBI taxonomy): domain Eukaryota; kingdom Metazoa; phylum Chordata; class Actinopteri; order Lophiiformes; family Lophiidae; genus Lophius; species Lophius piscatorius. Next base: position 18,972 of record VRLP01007868.1, on the reverse strand, counting down.
CACCCCTGAGAACAAATCCAACACATGTTCCCTGCTCTCCATACAGACGAAACAGTCCTCCACCAACATCATAGTCCAGGGAGACTCCTGCTGACCTCCTGTCAATCACCACAGCAAAGAAGAAGGGGCTCAGAGCCCATCCCTGGTGCAGTCCCATCTCCACCTTGAACCCATCCATCACTCCTACTTCTCACCTGTCATGCAGCTCTCATACATCTCCTTCAGCTCCTTCTGACCTTCCTCTGTTCTTCACCATCTTCACTCTCAGAGCGAACATCTCGTCTCTACTTCTCTTTGCTGGCATGAAACCAAACTTCACCTCTTTTCTTGACCTAACCTCCAGGATTCCTTCCAAGATCTTCTTCAGCTTTCTGCCTCTGAAGCCGCTGCAGCTCTGAACATCACTCTTGTTCTTAGAACCAGGAACCAGAACACTTCTCCTCCGTTACCTCAGGCTTCCTCTTCTTCCTCAGGTGGCTACCTCCACCTCCAAGTAACGAGGAAGAGAAGTTCAACCTCAGCGATCTTGATTTGATTTAGAAATGTTGAATCAAACAACAAAAGTGACTTTCTTGGACTAAAAGCGATTTTTTTTCTCCCCGGCTACAGAATTTGTGTCCATGTCAGCTGCAACTGGAGAAACCCGATTTGTCCCGATCAGAGTAGAACCTCTTCAGAACGTAAACTTTAGGAGACTAATACGACAACCCTCACGGATAAGCACATTGTAGAAATCAATGAAGAGAGGTGCGTCTTAATGGACCTACTGAGCGCGTGCGAAGGAATATTCTCCTTCCATAGTGGACAGACTGTACAAGAGTGACCTTTTATGTCCCTCTGGCTGGGGGGGGACATAAAAGTGAAGTTTTTGAAGGGATGTTTGTGAGACAGACAGCAGAACTGAAAGTTCTGGCTATGAATCAATACCTCTGGGATCCATCACCCTGAGCTGCTGCTGCTGCTGCTGCTGCTGCTGCTGCGGCGGTGGAGGAAACATAAATCACTAAAAGAAAAGCTTCTTTTTTTTTTTGGTTTTTCTTTTTTTAAAGATGTGGGAGTTTCCATCGATTTTTTTTTCAGCAAAATTGTTGGTAAGTGATCAATAAAGCCTTCAGACGGGCGTAAGGACGGGGAAATGCTAATGAGATTATAGAATGAAGCGGCTGATGTTGTGTTGAAGATCTCTGGAGCCACATCTGTGCAGGCATCTTTAATCTTTTCCTTCACTCCATGTTTTCTTGTTGGTATTTGCATCTAAAAGTGACATTTTCTGAATCTGTAATTTTTCTCTTTAGAGGTGAAATCGTCAGGAACATGTGGATAAATCCACGGAGCGTTTGATCTGTAAAAGTAGCAGCTGTCACGGCCAGAAAGTGAGTATTTCTTCGGGATGAGGACGTGTATTTTAATGGTTTATGTAAATGATGGAGTTTTCTTTAATGTATGGATTTGTATTTATTTCCATGATAAATGAATGACTGACAGTTCTGTTTGATCAAAGCCATCAAGATAATATGTTGTGACTAATTATGGAAAAAACAAACAGTGATGCTAATAAATCAGGTTCTGTGGCCTCAAACATCACCGAGAAGGTTCTGTCCATCCGTCCACCTTCTCTGGTCCTGTTAAGAATCTAAGGGGTCTGAAACCCATGTGGGGAATTTGAGACTGCTGAAGTCTCAAATTCCCCTTAAATGCATGTTTTTGGGCTGTGGAAAGAAGCTGGGGTATCAGCAGAAAACCCACGCCAATACAAAGAGATCATGCAAAACCCACAGAAGAACCTTGACCAGAACCCAGAACATTCTTTGCTAAGAGGTTCCTGTGATCCGACCCAGGGAGAGACTCTGATGAAAAAGTGATTTGGGTCATAAATACTGAATATTGGGCATTCAGAGCCCAAACAGAGAGAGAGAGAGAGAGAGAGAGAGAGAGAGCAAGAGAGAGAAAGAGTGACACAACGAGAGCGTGACACAGAGAGAGAGTGACAGAGTGGAAGAAAGAGTGAACGAGAGTGAGAGAGGGTGACAGAGTGAGAGAGAGAGTGACAGAGCAAGGGAGAAAGAGAGAGTGACACAGAGAGAGTGACAGAGAGAGAGAGTGACAGAGAGGGAGTGACAGAGAGAGAGAGAGAGTGACAGAGAGGGAGTGACAGAGAGTGACAGAGAGAGTGACAGAAAGAGAGAGTGACAAAGATATAGTGACAAAGAAATAGTGACAGAGAGAAAGTGACAGAGTGGAAGAAAGAGTGAACGAGAGTGAGAGATGGTGACAGAGTGAGAGAGAGTGACAGAGCAAGGGAGAAAGAGAGAGTGACAGATAGAGAGAGTGACAGAGAGAGAGAGAGTGACAGAGAGGGAGTGACAGAGAGGGACAGAGAGAGAGAGAGAGTGACAGAGAGGGAGTGACAGAGAGTGACAGAGAGAGAGAGAGACAACGATATAGTGACATAGAGAGAGTGACAGAGTTAGAGTGACACAGAGAGAGATAAAGAGAGAGAGTGACAGAGAGAGGGTGACAGAGTGACAGAGTGAGAGTGACATAGAGAGAGTGACAGAGTGAGAGTGACAGAGTGAGAGTGACAGAGTGAGAGTGGCAGAGATAGTGACAGAGTGAGAGTGACAGAGAGAGTGAGGGTGACAGAGTGAGAGTGACAGAGTGAGAGTGGCAGAGAGAGTGAGAGTGACAGAGAGAGTGAGAGTGACACAGAGTGAGAGAAAGAAAGAGAGAAAGAGAGAGAGTGACATAGAGAGTGAGAGTGACAGAGTGAGAGTGACAGAGAGAGTGAGAGTGACAGAGTGAGAGAGTACATTATGTGTCCTGGAGATCAATGATAGAATAAATGTCTCAAACTGAGCAGAAAGGTTTTTATCGTTTGTTCATGTGAAAACATCAAACATAAGAAAATGTGTTATATAATATACATATTTAGTTTTCTCAGCTTTAATAATTCTTTGAAACATACTTCCTCTTCTGTCTTTAGTTTCTGTACGTCAGTAAGAGATGTCTGGGTTCTCAGGTGTGTTCAGGTGTGAGGCACAAACATGACGCCACAGTCACTCCTTGTTTTCTTTACGGTCAGAATCTTTATGAAGAGAAAAGAAATGTTCTGGATGTAAGAGAAACGAAAACAGCTGACCTTTAACCTTTATCATTTCTATTTATACTTATTAACTCATGCACCGAAACCCATTTGGTTGATTTATAGATATTAGTTGCAAACTAACTACAAAATGACATTTTATTTATTTATTATTTGTGTACACTTTATAATTTTATAGATTATGATTATGAATTATTTCCCCTTTATTAATAAATAAAATGAACTAAATGAAGTCATATATGAATATCTATTTGGATTCAGACATATTTAAGGGTTTTCCTACAACAACAACAACAACAACAACAACACTGATGTTTGGATTCATGTTGATTGATTACTTACGAAGAACCTCATCATTCCTCAGAATTCCTTCTGATTCATTCGCTTGTTCATGTTTGATTTCTTTTTGAAACATAATTTGCCTGATTCATACCTTTGATCTTGAGTAAATGAGCCGAAAACCAAACACGTGTCACGACACGCCGTCGATATAACGACTGGCCAGACCATAATGAGCCGGAGCCCCTGCAGCACTCTGCATAAATAAGGGCACACGGATAAAACGCCGCCGTAGCGTTGAGTCGGAGAATCGGCCGCGCCCTTTGAAGACAAACACTTTTACGCGAGGTTGGGCGGCATAATGAATTACTGCTAATTGCTCGCCAAAGCAGTTAACGGCGTCAGACGAGTGCTTTATTTTGGAGGAGGTCACGCCGCGGGAAATATTGAACAGGATCATAACGCTGTGATTTATATTTGACATTTTTTTCAATCAGCTGCCTTGTACGGAATAATTTACCGTCTGCACGCGTGACGGGTCCCGCTGCGCCGCGCGAGGAATCAGAAAAAAAATAAATCATATCCCGGCGGGTTCTGTTCCAAACGCGGGGCGTGTCGAGAATCTGGGCTCGCCCAGAAAAAAACCCTGAAGGCAGACTAAATACTAAATACTTTCCAGAGCCTCCGTTTACATTTCCCAACCCGGTGGTTTTCTTGACGGGTGCAATTATGCGGTGGACCGGGTCTTCTCCCTCCCACTGACAAGCACTTGATTTAGAGTCCACCTGTGGCGAGAGTGATTTATGCCTGGCCCGATGATAGGTGTGCACATATTGTTTCGTCGATGCGGCTGAGGCGGCTTCAAGGTCCTGGCGCGGTTAGCATTCAATCAGCGTAGCTTCCACAGAAAGAGAAAGTGTCACCGCGGATCCCTATTGATCCGCTCGGATCAGGAGAGGCCGCTCCTTCCTGCCGCCACACACCGGGAAAATTCTATCTTCTTATTGGGTCCACAACTCAGAGAGGCGTCGCGGCGCCAGGAAAACATGGAGCCGGGAGGCGATCGCCGACTCAAGGCCGTTTGGGAGTCAGAGCGCTTCATTAGCCAGCAGGATATTTTTGGGCTGGCTGATTGAGGGATAGAACCGACACACACCTGAAGTTATAGCCTCTCTGATGAGAAGCGACAGGCTGTCTGATGTCACGTTCCACGGCTGAGCCGCGTCTCTGCGGCGTCTTTGTCCACACCGGACGCGTCCTCAGAGGCGGAGCTCACTTTAGTTGGCTTCTTCATAGTAGATAATTAGTGTTGATTAATGTTCACCTTCCACGCCACAAACTCCTGCAACCGAACTATGGTGAAATATATGAAATAGAAGATGGATCTCCTGTAGAAACATCATCTGAGGTGAATTCGGACTAAATCAGACCCACAGTTAGGAAGTCATGTTTCAAAAACAGTATTATTTTTAGGAATAAAGCTCCTAATAGTGTGGAATATATGAATTATTATAAAAAACAATATGATATATAAAAGATAGATCTCCTGAAGACAATTCATAAGCACCAGATTTGGACTAAATTAGACCCAAAGTAGGAAGTTTTGTACGAAAAAACATGTTTTTTTTTCAACAAAAAATAAATAAATAAATAAATCTGAACTTTTCAGTCAAATATGAACTATTTGAGTTAAAAATATGATAAATGCGAGTTTATTTTCCTCGTGTTGAGGAATCAGCTCTCGGAAATGTTTGGAGATAAAGCTCCCCCTAAAGTCAGAAACCTAAAATCAACTTTCATCGATCCAGTTCTTCCTCACACTGAGGTCAATGCTGGTATAAAATGTTAAATTGATCCATGTAATAGTTTTTGATTCGCGGCGTTAACACGAAGGCTCTGCAGCAGCGATGATAATGATGATGATGATGATCATTTTAATGAAACACAGAGGGAAACGTAGCGATTATGATTTTATGGTGTGATATTTCACTTATTGTCCCTAAAGTTTAATCTTCTCTGTCCCATCACAATTTCACAGAAGGTTCAAATAGGAAGTATTATTTCACCAGAACCAATATCCCAGAGAAGGTTCCCCATTCCTTCACACACGGATCCACCAGCACCTTCAGAACCTCATGTTATGTTACACAGCTCAGTGATTGCAGAGGTAAGGATACGTCTCATAAACACTAAATAAAACATTAGAAAGTTTAAAACAGAATATTTAAGCAGATGTGGATCCAGTGGAAATGTGACAGGAAACACTTTCTGTTCAGAAACTGGGAAAATAAGACGATTAAGGAACCAGTAATGAGATGCAGACCTAAGGTCCCTTAAAAATCAACTGTGACATTTCTTTGAAACCGTCTTTGTATTATTTGATAGAATCAGAAAGAATTATATTAAAAACTATATAAAAATAACCTAATTTCAACAACACTTGATCTGTTAAACGAGCGCACTGAGGAAAACCTGGGATCTTTATGGATCCTTCAACGATTCGACCAATTTCTACCATTTCCCCTTAAAACCCTTTTATAACCTCAAGAAAAGAAAAAAAAACTAGGAAAAAAATTTGACTTTTTTTCAGACATTTAAATATTTTTTTATAATCATTTATTTTTAAATACCACAATTATTATTCTAAATGCACCATAAACAGATAAATCATTTGATCAAGCATGTTTTTAAACAGTATGTCACCAGAGAGAGTTAATTCTAATTGGATTAGCTTAAGCTTTTTTTTTCTACACCATGATTAAACTTTTTCTGTTTGTATTAAATTAAAGAATTCTGTTTATTAAGTCCTCACATGTTTTAATATGTCCATAAAAATGTTATATATCAAGAAAAGGACATTCAATATCCATTTTTAACTCCTCCTCCTGAGTGGCCCCTCTGACCTGTGGTGTCCCCCATGGCTCCATCGTCGGCCCCTTAATCTTTACAACCTACAGGCGATGGAGGTGGGTTCAAAACATGTCGAATCTCACCATTTAGGAGAAGTTTCAATCAAAGTTCATTTTGCATTGACGTTTTAGAGGAAACTTTGAGTGACAGTTCCCACAGGTGAGAATCCGATGAGGTTGACATGGATGTTAAATCTTTTCAAAGCGTGTCTAAAGAAACTGGAAGGTGACATAATTATAGTTCTACGCTGTCGTCCCTACAGAAGGGAACAAAACAAACCTTTGATTTATTTGAGTTCAGGGGAAAATTCGCTGCTACAGAGTTAAATTAGAGATATTGAGAATATAAAAACATCAAAAGTGCTCGACGGCGCCTCACATTTTTGGCCAATGGAAATTTGAAAAAGTTAATTATGAGAAGCTAAAGTTGAGGTTGTCCTCAAACTACGTGTCAAATGTCAGGAGAAATCTCTGCAGCGCTTCGATCAACCCGAACCAAACAGCAGGAAAATCATCCAATTCTTGATTTGCCCTAAAAAAGTCAAATTAAGCAAACTGAGGAAACTAATTATGGGATACACGCCTCATGTTCTCCAGAGAACTCTGTAGGCTGATATCTTAAATGGCGTGGACGGACCACGCCCTCTGAATGTGAGCGTTTCGCTCAAACGTGTCCTAAAAGCTAAAAATGAGCCAATAAAAGCCAATTCTGAGACGAAGGTTCGCGTAGAACTTCAGTGGGTTCTGTCCAGCTGTCGCTGAGGAGATGTGTTCAGACTATGGCGTGGCATACGTACATACATATGAGCCCCCTTTTCCCCCCCGTTTTATAGCCTCTTTGTCACGGGCATAAAACACGATGAAGCAGCGTCGTTACCGCCACTTCTCCTGGGGAGGATTTGGGCCGGCAGCCGGGAGGAAATGCCGGCGCTGAAGTTCATTACGTGCAGAGATTCACATCATCAAACACCGAGCTTCATCCCGCCTCGACAGGTGACGCTTACTGCCAGCTTCAGGGGAAACCTCCGCAGGTCGTACAAATGATAAAGACGCGACGGAGGCACAGAGGCGTAAACATGGATCCAATTTCAAAGGTGGCGCCGGATACGGACTCTCAGTTTTAATGAACATCAACTAATACGAGGAAACGCATCAAAGCCGTCGGTGGATTAAAGACGCGCCTCGCATTCAGGGAGGAAAACCGGTTGGGCGCGACTCTTTCCTTTCTTGATTATCAAACGTCTGAGTCTCGGACGTGAGAGAAAGTTCTGGAGCAGAATTCCACCGAAACGGAACAGAGACTGCAATAAATACCAAACAGCACCCCTGTCTTCTTGCTCATCGGTTCCACGTCATTCTGCGCTCTGAGTCAGCGAGAACGGCGTTACACCAACACCTGGACCTGAGTCTCCTGGCGCCGCTGAAGACCACCGCGGGTCACTCACCTGCTCTCCAAGGCCACATTGCTGCCCAGGACCCAGCTGTCCTGCAGCTGGACGCATTCCGCCGTGCTCTGCAAGTCGGCCGCCAGGCCGGCCGTGGGCGGCGGGCTCGGGCTCCTCTGATTGGCCAGTGAGCCGCGGCTCAGGGACGTGATGGATGGATGCTGCTTGTGCAGGGGCGGGGCTGGCGGGAGAGGAGGCGGGCCTTGTTGACTTGATCGATGGTCACCTGGATTGAAGCGGAGGGAGAGGGCCGTCAGATTATCGGCTTGTGCGTTTTTTAATAATGGCAACAACAAAAAGAAAAGAAAACGGAAGTCATTTGTTTTTGTCTGAGATTCAGGAGGAAGGAGGAGCTAAAAAAGACGGCAGTTGCATGAGAGCATTACTTGGGCTTGTATAAAAACCATGAGCGGCGCCTAACAGACCCAGAAAGGCAACAACAACCAGAGACGGACATTAAAAATGAGACGCAACCACTGCAAAAAGAAGGAAAAATAAGAGCCGCTTTTATGGCGGGGCGCGTAATAATAGTCGCAAAACGCCACCCGTCGGGTTCTCTTAAACAGAAGGTCACTTAGAGAGGCAGCTGTTCTTTTATGGGCGCTTAACGCAATGTTTCACGTTTGATTACAGCCAGAGAAGACTCTCAAATAACTAATGACCAGAACATCCATTAGAGCTCTGAGAGAACAGCTTTTCCAATTTCACACAAAGCTGTGTAATTGGCCCCCAGAATGGCATGTGGTGATTATCTATCCATCTTCCCTGTTTAAAAAAGGTAAAAAACACACAGTGCTGACAATTCGGATTCGCTCCAATGAGACCCAAATGGGCGCCGTCTTTCTGGCCTGGCGGCGGCTGGGAGGCGTGAGCTGGGGGGAGTCCTGTCTGTTCGGAGCCCTTTTTGCCTTGACAGCATGAATTTCTATAAAAGCCTAGAGGAGCTGAATTTAGAGCGTATGAATACTGGAGGTCATCTGTGGTGCAGGATGTTAACCTTTTCTCCCTCTGGGTCGGGCTTTCTAAAGCAAGGATCAGATTCTTCCTCATTCAGACCCCAGCAGTGGTTCTGTTTGTGGGCAGAGAGAAAAAAAAGAAAACCTTCATCATGAACATTCATGCAGTTTTTTGTCCTTGTTCCCGAGGTTCTGCTTTTCACCGCTGCAGAGAAAAAACGCTGAGAGGAAACATGGCTGCTGCTCGGAGCTGGGGGGGGTCGTTTCACCACATCCATCAGAATATACCGCACTGGATGTACTAAAGTATTTATCCTAGTATATATATATATACACCTGTATATATATACCTGTATATATATACCTGTATATATCCTAGTATATATATACCTGTATATATCCTAGTATATATATACCTGTATATATATACCTGTATATATATACCTGTATATATATACCTGTATATATATACCTGTGTATATACCTGTATATATATACCTGTATATATATACCTGTATATATACCTGTATATATATACCTGTATATATATACCTGTATATATATATATACAGGTATATATATATACCTGTGTATATACCTGTATATATATATACCTGTATATATACCTGTATATATACCTGTATATATACCTGTATATATACCTGTATATATATATACCTGTATATATACCTGTATATATATACCTGTATATACACCTGTATATATACCTGTATATATCCTAGTATATATATACCTGTATATATACCTGTATATATATACCTGTATATATATACCTGTATATATACCTGTATATATATACCTGTATATATACCTGTATATATATACCTGTATATATACCTGTATATATATACCTGTATATATATACCTGTATATATACCTGTATATATATACCTGTATATATATACCTGTATATATATACCTGTATATATACCTGTATATATCCTAGTAAGGATGATTAGAGGGAGTTAAACTCTGTAATTCCTGTATACCCTCTTATTTAGCTTTAGTATTTGGGAATCTTAAGGTAAGCGGGTTCTGGACTCTTAACAGCGGGGGTCACGTTTAGAACCGGGCAGCTTGAACAGAAGGCTCGACCCATTGCTTGATTTCATTTATTGTTTTAGCGGGGCGCTCCTGCAGACGCTAGACTCTCAGATTCATTAACGCCTGATTAGAGTTGAAAACAAACCGGGCCTGCAGGTTTAATGTCCAAATGTTGTTCTTGATTATTTGGATCAATAAATCTCTTTAATTCACTGATTTAATGAACAGAGGGGTTCGGGGAGAACTCATCGTTCTGCCCCGTGGTCCCGCCCCTCGACGCGCTGCAGGTAAAACCACTCTGGAGAAATAACTGATCAAGGAGACGTCTTTGTCCAGAGTTTTCATCTTTTCTCCTGAACCTTCTGTCCGGACAGAATTCACTGGAGCGCTTCATTGTTTCGTCCCGGCAGGTTTGAACGGAAACGGACGATTCTGCTGTCAACAGTTTGTTTTCCTGCGTTCGTTCATCACGCAGAGGTTTGCGGCGTGTTTTTGTCTGATTCAACAAGTTGGGCCGGCTGCAGCTGAGTAAATAGAACTGTTGGTTCTCCTCGCCCCTGAAGTCCACATGGTATGGGTCAAATGTGCGGACCTAATATCTGAAAGTGGGTGGAACCCACAGAAAGAAGGTTCTGGGTTCAAATCCCCCTCTACACGCGCCTCTGCGTGGAGTTTGCATGTTCTCCCCGTGTCTGCGTGGGTTCTGTCCGGGTTCTGCGGCGATACGGACGACCCTCAGTCCAAAAACATACGAATACGAACAATAATCATTATTACCAAACAGTGATTTAGTGATTCTGTTAACATTCATTTTAGTGGCAGCGGCGTTGGTCAGGCACGGGTTTTGGGAATGCTTGATTTGCTTTGCAGAGGAGTGTTATACCGGACATTCAGGAGTTTTAGACAATATATAATTGTTCAGTCGTGTTCGTTTAATAGTAAGGAAGCCAAAACTGTGATCCGAGTTAAAATTGAGTTTATTCAGCCCGTCACTTTTTCCCCCCCGCCCAATTCTTTTAGCATAATTGTCAGAATGAGTCGTATAAAAAGACAGCTGTGCACAGATGTCTGTGAAATGTCACATCATCAGGTAGCTCTTATTCTGCTATGAGTGAAGTAAATGATCCTCCAACCTTTCAAAGGTGGATCTTTGAGTCGTTACGCCAAACACCACAGAACCACCGCGGGAACATTCTGGCCTGAGGCCCGATGATGAAGGCGAGGCCGTTATCTTGGAGGAGGAGGTGATTAGTCCAGATTGAAGCAAAGCGGCGCATTATCAGAAATGTCTCGCAAACTCTCGACGGATTCATCTCTTTAAGCGAAGAAACTTTATTTATGCCACAAAGTGCAAAAGTACATTAAGATATAGACTTAAAAAAAAAAAAAAAAAAGTTAGAAAAATGACTAAGAAATATTTTCTTTAGCTAAAATCTTTTAAATAAATAAATCAGGCGTCGAAGCTCCTTTCATCTCGGACATAATTCAACCTTCTCGTACAGGAGAGACGGAAACGAGAACACCTTTAAAAAAGTAATAAAAGTCGGCAGCAAATAAGAAAGATTGAAGCTTTGATCTAGAGGTTCTGAGAGTTTCAATGGTTCTGCAGGTTTCTGAGAGCTTGATCCAAATATTTGCTGCATAACATACATTTACCAAAACATCTTAACTTTGACCGACGCTTAAGACTTTTGTCAGATTTGCTATTAGAAAAATCCAGAGTCCGACGTGACTTCAGAGTGAAACCAGGACATCCCACTCATCTCACGGGCCGGACCCAGAACCCCTGTTAGAAAATTCCTGAGTAGGTTAATAGAAGCCTAGATTATCTACCGACACCGGATGGTTTTACTTCACCTCTGGGCCTCGTTCTACTGTATGAGTCTTCAGCAGCTCCACTTCACTTTCCTGCAGAAGCACTTTCCATAGAGTCAGCAAACACTGGTGCAACAGTCTGAGGTCAACCAAGGGCTAAAGGGGGGGGGGGGGATATTTTCACACATTAATATGAATATAAATATGGAAATCCTTCTTAAAGTCATTTTTGTGTGATTAAATGAGATTTCCCTTCAAGTTTAACTTAATTATCGTATAAAAACTGCAGAATATTTTCCTTTAATCTCACCTCCATGTTCCAGAGTGAACCATCAGCCCTCCCACTCACCCTCACAGATAAAGACACACGACAGGTAACGCACGAATCAGCCGCCCTTTATCTTCACATCTCCGTATCCATCTATTGGCGTCCTGCGAGAGTCGACGTCTTCACTGCCCTTGTTGAGTTCTGCCGCGGCGCCGCTCGCTACTGACAGATTCAGAGTGCAGCAATAAGAGCAGCAAACTTGTAAAAGCCATAAAAATATATGTGGCGTTGACGCATTTCGTCTGACGGGCGCGCCAGAAGAACTAGTGTAGTCACATCATGAATGGATGAATGGATCCACTTCAGACGGAAATCATCGGGTTATGAAACGAAATCAAGTCTTTAGGTGGAAATGATACGATGAGATTAACGATCTCAAAACGAGGTGCAGGATTCGTCTCTTCCATCGACTCTGACGGCACAACAGGAAAGAGAGACATAATGACGGGTAATGGTGCGACGTGATTGACATTAATGACATATGCTGCATTCATACGGGATAGAAAAAAAGAACATTTGGAGGTAAATACGGTGATTGAAACTCTGCGTCTGAGTTTGCTGTAAAGAAGAAAGCCGTCAATCACGTTTGGCTTTGAGTGAAGCTGGAGACGCAAAAAATCTCATCAATAACATTAATAAGATAAGATAAGGTAAGATAAGATAATAAACGTCCGAGAGTAAATCATCACTGCGGACGTCCTTGACCCTCACGCAGACTAGTGGTCCACAAAAGACTGAAAGTACGGGGCGTTGTCGGCAGGATCGAGTTTGTCGTACTTCTCTGTGTCTGCCTCAGAAAGACGTCGCTTTTATATTTTCAATAAGACGCAAACAACTAAACAATAAAGTCTGAGTTTGATCGGCCTACATTCACCCTTTCATATGAGAATGGACTTGAGGAGTAACGAAATACATGGAAATACACAGGAGGGGTTAAGTAATCAGAGTACAGAGAAAAAGAAACTGTAAAAAAAATGACAGACATACTTTTAGTAATGGCGTCATTTGCAGGATTACATTTTTAAAATAGACTGAAAATCTTTCACTGCTAGTCCTAGCAGCAGGAGGAAATGGCATGATGGGTATTTTGTTTTAATAATCAGCCCAACACACGCACACGCACACACACACACACACACACCAACCCTCTGACCTGCACAAACACCAGCGTTGCTTCTGGGAGCATCAGCGTCCAGAAACAAACTCAGAAAACATTGACCTTTGACCTCTGAGCGCCGCCTTCTGTCGACACTCACACACGCGTGATACTGGCGTTATTACAAATAAAAAAACTCTCACATCAGGTCTCGGTTTCTCCTGGACTCTCAGACAAACAAGCCGCTGCAGCAGAGAGAGGGAGTAAAACTAGAAGTGTTTAAATACTTGATCAAGGATTAGTCCTCGCTGCTTTCTGGAGGAGGAAACATGTTGTTCACGCTGCTCATCCATCTCCACACACTTCTTCCCTCGGCACAGATCAAAGTAGTCCCGACTAAGAAACCATCAAAATTGATCAGGCGATCTTATAATGAAACCAAAACTACAGAGACTCTGAAACTAAAGAGACACTTGAACTTCACAGAAACTAAATCTTCCAAAGCAGCTGAGGCCACAGGGAAAGTGTAACAGTGGGGAAACCGAAACTATGGAGAACATGAGGTATGGGGAAAAAGAAACTACAGAGAAGCTGAAGCCACAGAGGAATTTAAACTATAGAGACACTGTCAGTGTAGAGATAAATGAGCTACAGAGAAAATAAAACTATCGAGAAAAATGCGCTAAAGACAATCTGAAACTATAGATACCAACACTACACAGACACTGAAACTACAGAGAAACTGAATCTATAGAGACGAAAAAGTAACTAGAAAAAATAATCTATCATGAAAGCAAAACTACAGAGAGACTGGACGTTTAGAGATACAGACTTTACAGAAAAACTGAAACTACAGAGCCTGAAACTAAAGAGATTCTGAAACTACGTACAGTGATACTACAGAGGAACTGAAACTTCACAGAAACTGAGACTATAAATACACCAGACGGTACCTAGAAAAATAATTGTTAGAGAAAATAGAATTACAGAGAGACTGGAACTATATAAAAACTGAAACTACAGAGAAGCTGAAGCTTTAAACACTGGAACTATAGAGATACCGAGACTATAGAGAAACTGACATTACAGAGAAACTGAAACTACAGATGGACCGAAACAAGAAATACACGGCCATTTAAGAAACTGAAACTAGAGACACTGAAAGTATAGAGACACAGAAATGAGAGGAAAAGACGCTATAGAGAGTTTGAAACTACAGACAGTGAAACTACAGAGAAACTAAAACTACAGAGAAACTTCGACTATAAATACACAGAAAGTACCTAGAAAAATAATCTATGGAGAAAATTAAAACTACAGAGACAGAAACAAAAGAGACACTGTCATTCAAAAATGTGAAGCTTGGACACTGAAACTATATAGACACAGAAACTAGAGGAAAATATGACGTAGAGAGACTGAAACTATGGAGAAACTGAACTACAGAGGAACAGAAAGTCCGTAGAAAAATAATCTATCGAGAAAACAAAACTACAGATAAACTGAAACTACAGAGAGACAGAAATAATAGAAACACTACCATTCAAGAAAACTGAAGCTTGGACACTGAAACTACAGAAATGCAGAAACTAGTGGCAAAGAAGATGTAGAGAAACTGAAACTACAGAGAGTTCTGAAACTACTGAGGTGAGCAGTGAGTCTCTCTAGGATCCGGTCCATGTTTTCCTACACCTAATAACATCACGAGCATGTAAACGGTGAAACATGAAGATTAAGTTTATTCCTCCTCCACACTCTTTCATTCCTTTTCCTTTACTGGCTCAGTGTCACTCTTTTATTTTTGTTTTTGAGTAAAAGTCCGCGGGGCAGCTGATCCAGTTGTCTCCGGGCTGAACGAACTCCAGCTCCCGTTAAATCCTGCTCTTACATCAAGGATGCGGTTCTCCCTCCTCCACCGGCGCTGACATGCTTCACTTACGTAACATGCTGTGGTCACATGATAGCCCAGTAACGGCGAGGATTGTGTTTATTACTACGACGCACGGATGAAAGGAAACACAGACGCTGCTGTACGAGTCAGATCCCAGAGAAATAATCCAAAAAAATAAGTTATCACAGCTTTTTTCTCTCCCAGCCATGTTGTTCAAAGAAACGACAGTTTGATTGATTTATTCCAAAAGAGAGATTACATGCTTTGAAAAAAAATCCTTTCCCCCCCCCACCCCTCTCTTTTGAGACGGGACACATGAAGCCCTCTCACGTCCGTCATGTGTAGAAGAGCATAAATACGAGGGATCACATGACGTTCCTTCAGACATTGGCTGAAAAGCCTCTAAACTCAGAACTGCTTGTTTTGTGTTTCTGCGAGCGATAACCTCATTGTGATTCTGGGTAGCTGTGTGCAGAATGCAGCAGTGGAATACTGTAGAGCTCATTTTCTCTACTTCACTGGCACAGTTAGAGGCTTTTAAAAGCCACTGGGACACGCCACGCTAAAATATGGCACTTTGAGTTAGATTATCTTCTGCCTGGCATGTGTTTGATAGTGTGTTTAAAAAAAAAGAAAAGAAAAACTCCACAATGAGCCTTTAAGAAAAGCTTGGCATCGTCGTCCGTTGAGGCAGGGGGGGAATAACGGCGGCCTTTAAAGTGCCGGCGCGGCGGCTGGGGGGGCGGATGAAACAGCTGTGTGGTTTATGGGGGTTTGGCTTTGAAATCAGATCAAGACGGATTCTTCTTCTGCATAATTTCTCAACGTCGGCTTGTCATCATCTCCCTCAGCAACGTGCTTTAGAGCACATTTGTGATTGTTACCGCGTTCCAGCCCGCCGAACGCCGGACTCGTTCCAGCTCTTAATGATGCTTCACTAAGAGACGCTAATTCTGATTGAAGAGGGTTGGTTATTTGTTTGAAACAGGTACCGTTAGAAGTGATGTACAAACCTGATCCAGGGATGAGCTGGAACCGTTTTGAAAGGCCGTCCAAATGTCAAAATGATGTGGGATTATAATATATAGTGATTAGATTAGACGAATTACACTCAAGTATTTAACAACGTGATATTCTTTACTTCTATGGGGCAGATGTTTTGGGTTTTTCTTTGGATGGGATAGGAGAGGAAAAACTAACGACTTCAGGCGTTTCCTTTTTGGCTCGTTTACTGTGTGACTAAGTTTGATCCAGGAGACTGGGGTTTGAATCCCGGTCAAAAGAGGGCGTGGCAGAAATCCAGTCTGGACCCTAAGTCAAGGTCCTCGGTGCCTCCAGCCGACCCAGTCACATCTAGTGCCGGTCCAAAGCCCGGATAAATGGAAGCGTTGCTTCAGGAAGGGCATCAGACGTAGAACCTAAGCCAACCATCGATACACGGAACGAGACGATCCGCCGTGACGACCCCCTTAAACCGGGAAAGAACCGAAAGGAGAAAAAAAAATAATTATAATAATTAAAAAAAAAATGTTATTTGTTGTTGTTTCTTAACATTTATCCGACGGAAATCAATTCTATTCTATTCATTGAATCTCTCAATAGTGGGGAAATGATTCTTTGAGGTCTTGGCGCTTTTGATTTTCACTTCTGGTAATATTTTTATGCTAATGAGTGTTCTGACTCGTTAAAAAAAGGAAAAGGCTTTCAGACAGTTTAACACGAGGTGTCAAAGTCAATCCCAGAGGGGGGCTGTAATTAAAGACGGAGACCACTTCAAGGGCTGGACAGGACTCACATTGTCCACGTTTAAATGAAGGTATTATTACAATATTATTCCTATTTTATTTACCCATTTCACAGAATTCTGAAGAGTTTGACGGAATAATTACCCAAGAAAAGTTTTTATTCACAGGCAGAAAAAGTAAGTTAAGTTACAAATTACATCTAAAGTCGTCTTTATTTGTTGTTTTATTCATAATCTCAACTAAATGAACTTTAAATGAGCCGTGGTAAATTGCTGGGCTGATTTAACCGTTTGTTTCTTCTGCCATTATAAAACAGTAAAATGAAACTGTTGCTCCTCGTGTCTGTTCCTGCAGCCAGGAGCAGCAGCTCCTCAGGAAACAGTCAGGCGTGTCTGTGAACCGCCCAAAGGTGTATTTCACATTAAATGTAAACATCTTCATGTTTTTTCTTCTTTATAACTTAACAGCATTGAGATAAGTTGAACGGCCGGAGGACGTGAACGCACCTCGCCATCTAATTAAAAGGTTTGTTCTATTTACTGATATACTAACACGTTTTTATTTATCGTTTGACATTTTTTTACGCAACTATATCCCCTCTGTAGCATTTCTTCTAAGGATTAGCCCAAAGTTTTGTCAGAGTGAATATCCATTCTGACAACGATATGATTATGATTGCCGGCTATCGCAGTGCATTCTGGGATTTGTAGTGTCTGTGGTGTGGCTGTACACCAGCAGGTTAGTTATTATGAAAAATAGATAATGTCTCGTCGGCCTTGAGTTTGACGCGTGTGCTTCAACACAGAGAAAAACACACTTTTCTGCTAAACTCTTAACAGTACATTAATATTCATGACCGGATTTGGGTGTTTAAAGAATTCAAGCAACTGGGTCGGAGGCTAATCTCCGAGTTCTTGATCACGTTTAGCCCCGTAAGGATTCTCCGATCTGGACTCATTTGAAAAATACCTTTTTTTGATGAAAGCATCGACAAGCCTGGAGTGCTGCGGCGTAATGTTCCGACACTGAGTCGGGACACAATTAAAAGGCGTTCTGCGCTCACTGAGCCCGGCGAGCCCGGTGAAAGCCTCTTCATATTCATTGTGTAAGTACTGCAAAAGGTCTTGTGCCGTTTTACTCTCCATTAAGAGACTGATTCAACTGCTAATGGATGAAAGGGCATTTGCTTTGACTAGTCCGCCCTTCACCAATAGGAAAATTGCAGTATGTGTGAATCGCAAGAATTCCATCAACATGGATCACCAGAACCCAGGGACCGAAGCTTTTCCACTGCAGCACCGCTATTCATTTAACTTAAATAGTCGTGTTTAAAAACGCAGCACCTCTGCCTCAAAGTTCACATGACTCATAATTCATAGCAAAATAAAGACAATAAAAGAATCTCTGTTATATGAGATGAATAACGGACGATTCGGATCGGGTTGGATGTTTCTATATGTCAAAACAATAAATCGGTTCTTATCCAGGCCCGGTTTAAGATTCTTGTCAGCACCTCCAACACATGATTGAAGGCAGTGGCGAGACTCTGTACTGGAAGAGGAAGAGAGCGAGGTTTCTGTTGGGGGGGGGGCGGGGGTTGGAGGAGGGGTGATTGAACATCCCTGCCCTCAGTGAGTTCTGGGAATTTACTCTGCAAAGAGAGTTTGAAATTTTCAGGAGCTTTTGAGGGAATAAAAGGAAGAAGAAGAAGCTGCGGGATTTTCGATCATATTTTCTAACAGGGAACTTTCGCCGCGCTCACAGACGCTCCCTGATCAAAGACGGAACTTTTCTTTAAAGCTTTTTTTTTTTTTTATCTCGGCAGGAGGACCAGGATGTAACAATTATAGCCGGGATTAAAGGATGATTGAGAGAGAGAGAGAGAGAGAGAGAGAGAGAGAGAGAGAAAGAGAGAGAGACCTGTGTGGCCTTGGTTCTCAATCAGGAACCCTTGGGTGCCATCCAGCTGGGTCAGGGGTGTCGTAAAAAATATTGTGATGATATCGTACAATATTCTAAATGTATACATGTACAATTTCAAAAAAAAAGGAGGAGGAGGAGAGACAGAGGTGTGGATCGGTAGTAACATCTGCCTCTCCTCCATCCCTGACAGAACAAAGAGAACTGAGATTCCTCTCACAATCAGGTTTCCCACTAATAGTAAGTCACACTGCCTCAAGAACCACCTACTGAGTGAGTGTCTTCATCCAGACTGGAATGGACTTTTTTGGAACGACACGTGATTCACTCTCCAGATCAGGGTCTGAGTCCGATTTGAAAACCGAATCCCGACTGGATTACTCTCATTTTCTCTTTGATGTTCTCTCCTATTTTCTCTTT
>VRLP01007867.1:0-19526 GCA_009660295.1 Lophius piscatorius | reverse complement strand
TGCTCAAGGAGGAATTTGTTGGGTCCTGTAGATAATTATATAAAGAGTCTGGTCTAGACCTGCTCTTTCTGGAAAGCACCTTGAGACAACTGCTGTTGTGAATTGGCGCTATATAAATAAAGATTGATTGATTGATTATTTTCTGGCATATGCAGTACAGTGCAATCTCAGTTGGTAACAAAGAGGAGTAAAGCTACGATCTGCTAGAAGTACATGGCTGAGAGTTTTACTGATTGCAAATGTGATCCAATATTTTAGATGTTTTATTAAACCTTTGAAAGAGTTGAAAGTCAATATATAGTCCCCATTTACATAACAAATTAAAGAGTATGTACCAGAGGCTCACTTAAGAATTGACACTGGCAAGCTTCGAGGGACACCAAACCTCTTTATTGCCAGTCTGAGTCTTGACGTCTCTGATGAGAGAGATAGACAGATGTACCTGTTGGCCAGCAGGACTGATATACGTCAATTCCAATTCAAAGTTAAGGCTAGACAAAGTCATTGAGGCATTGGAAAGGACAACAAATCCCAAGAACACAACGAAGTGTCATTTAAAAAGGTGCTAAGTCATAGCCCTCCTCAAAATATTAAAGAATGAATATTGTTTTCTTGACATTCAAAGAAGCCACAGACTTCTCTCAATGTATTTGCTGAATGAGTTCTGCCAGACTGCTGACGTCACTCTGAGCTCTGTGCTGTTTCACTTGGGGACTGGAAAAGTCAGTTTATTCAGACTTGGCTCCTCCACTCTTAGCTTTGATATTGTATGCCGTTGAGGGCTACAATACTTCTATAATACATATAAGACTTCCACAAGGGAGGAACCACGCTTTTGTCTGTCAAAGCGCCAGAATGTGAAGATTGGACACGTTATAAATGATGAGCGTGGATCAGATGAGCCTGGATCAGATTGTGTTATGTTCTCTTTATATTCAGTAGTTTTTTTAATTTTAGTTAATTCCTTCCATGTTGAAACTGTAACTGTTATCTTAGTTTAGAGACAAACAGCTAAATCGGTTCGATCGGATTTTTTTTTTCTACCGAGCAAAATATGTTTTCCTCTGCTCCAATACAAAAATTAATATTTCTTTCAACAACTAGAATTATTCAGGAGTGAGCTTTTATTTTTAAGCATTTTCATATACATTTTCTATGTATCTATATCTAGAGAAATAGATAGATATAGGACTCCACTGGGCCACAGTGAAATATATTATGTACAACAGTGAATGATGGTCAGTGTTCATTGATCCAGCTATCGAAAGACACTGATTTTCCATGGGAATCATGAGATTTTCACAGAGCAGCATTAGCTTCAAGCAGCTTTTTGCTAAGGTATTCTAGTCAACGTACAAACAAGACGTTGAACAGCGAGTATGTTAAAATAAATCTGATTTTTCTGCATTGCTCTTGTGTTTTTAGATGAGTCTATAATAAAGCATTGCAGGACAAAATAGGAATTTTTTTTAATTGATTTCCATTTATATAAGAAGTAAAAGGGTACTGTGAGGGCATTCCTCTGTAAGGACCACTGTACTATATTTAAATCTCCAAGTGCAGACCCAGTATGTGTTGATATATTTCCGATGGTATGTCAAATCATGGTTTTGCAAAGCAGAAGTGTCGGCATAACCTGTCAATCATCACTTAAGATGTTCTATAAGTTTGGAGGTATCGGAAGAGACTGTTTGTGATGGCAGAGACTGTTTGTGTTTCTATACTCTCTTCCCTTAAATAGCTTTGCAGTGTTGGAGATGTTTCTGCGCATCTATATATGTATATTTATATATACATATTAATACATATAAAATATATATATATTTTTTTATTGCCTTGTCCATTTAATTTAAAATTATTTTATATGACGTTCGTACTGTGAGAGCTCAATTAACCGGAGTCAAATTCCTTGTATGCATATACATGGCCAATAAAGCTGATTCTGATTCTGAAATGCCTCTAGTTATTGGCCTTGTAGACTTCAGCCAACACTAGTATGAAGGCTTTGAGGTTGAACTATGCGTTGCCATCTCTGTATCTACTGCTCTGTCTGCGTTATGGATATATAAAGAGTAGCAGGTGTGTATGAATATTGTTTTTGCTTTAGGACGTGAGCACTGAACAATGCCTCTCTATCTCTCTGGAGCCAAAATTATCAACTAGGGAAATATTTCTGCATTTCCAAGGTGAGATAATTTGCTATCTATCCCATTATTGGAACCTGCTCTGAAATTTAAAGGGGCTTGTCTAGGCCCATGCCCCACTCCTCCACCTGAACTTGTTTTAGTCAATGTGCACACCTGTTGTAACAAACAAGGCTAAAAAGCTCCTTTGGTAGACGTTATAAAAACTATCCTACGTGTAATCCACGGTGTTTGCACCAGTTTGCTATGTGCACTTCACATTAAGGACCCAAAATTAAGATAACACAGGAGGCAAGAGTGTAGCTTAGGTGAGTCATAAATAAAACTTCATGGAATTATGCAAAATCCTTCTGAAAAATTATTTCTATTTTTCGCAGAGCTTTATATAGTTTTTTCCAGCATTGTAATTTAGTGTATTTTGTCTCTGGACTTTTGCGAGATATCGACGGCATCAGAAAACATGAATCAAAAAACAACGAACTGGCAAAGCCAGATTGGAAGACACGGGTAAAGAGTGACGAGGACAATTGAGAACAGTTGAGGACAAGGGACCAGGAACAGACAAAAAAGTATGGGGACACATATATAGAAACTAGAAGAGGGATACAGGTGAAAATCACAGAGCAATATAAATAAAACAGGAATAACAACCTATACCTGAAAATAATAATGATCCTTGAAAATAAACAATAAAAAAAAAACCCAAAGCCATGACACCTGTCATTCATTTTGACTCTCTTGCTCTGATCCGATGTGCCTTCTTCATCTTTCTCTATAGAATACAATTGTACCAGACCACGTCAAAAAGGTATTTAATTCTGACTGAAACAGGAAGGGGAAGCACTGAGGCAACGGGATTAGCACTGCTGCCTCACAGCAAGAAGGTATCAGGTTCAAATCCACATCTGCCAGCCTTTCTGTGTTGCGTGTACCTCTGTGTGTATTCTCTTTGCATACTTTTGCTTTAAGCCTTTTCTTTAAAGGGGCCTGATTTATTAGAAGGCTCAAGGGTCTGACATTTTCCTGCCAGTGGAAAAAGGTTGTTGTTTTGATACAGTTTACAAGAGAGCAAATCGCTTATCTTCATTTTAAAGAAAAATGCTATAGCGCTATGGCCTTTTGAGCAAGGTAAATGCTATATAGTCAGCACTCATACTCACATACACACACACACAGAAACAGTCCCGGAGTCATAGAAGAAAGCATTTAAATACCAATAAAGATTCAGAGATGAAAGCGGATAAATGATGATGGGATATGCGACTCCAGATGTGCACACGCAATAAATTCCAATGCATAAATCAGAGCGGAAGACACAAACAGTACAATAATTGGGACCCTCTCTCACACAAACACACAGAGAGTCGTAGACAGAGATTATTGTGGTTTTCTTGAGGCACGTTTTCAGAGGTTTACCTCTGCCTGGACTCACTACCACTATGCTAGTGGTAACCGTCAGCGCTGTGGCTGCAATCAGACACAAACACACACTCCCAAACCTTGGCATCTAAGCAAGCAAGCAGACATGCAGCAAAGCCTGAAACCAGTTGGATTAAAGGCACAGACACACACAGAAACACAGAGCAAATCTGGACTGAGGGTTTTATCAGTTCATCAGGTTGATAACACAGCCAGCAAATTAAACCAACCTTGAAACACAGAGTCATCATCCTTCTGCTATCTCTCCGTCTCATTCTCAACACATCACGGCGCCTGACTTTGGTTTCTTTCTTTCTCACTGTCCTCTTCTTTGCTGTATCATTACCACTGTCCATTTGCTCCATTTGTCTAGTCTTCCTTTTCATGAGCCTAGTGGGTTTCTGATGTAACATGATACCATTACAGTATGTGATGATGGGAACTGTAATCATTCTGTGATTTAGTTGTTAGTTGTTTGATAGTGAAGCAACAGACTTTTGCTGATCTGTGATCTTGATGGATAACCTCGTACACATCTGCACGTGTCAACCAGAGATTTATTATAAAGTTTTTGAAGTTAAATAAAAGTTTTTATAGACACTTCATGTCTATAAACTTAAATCACAAATCAATTCTGTGATTCAAGCAATTATTTCTTGAAAAAGTAAGTGTCGCAGCAAAAAGGTAAACACAGAGCAGATTTGTGGTCACACTGTCACTAGAGTTGAATAACTCAAAAGTGTCCCACATAATTTAATTAGCAAATACGGAAGCATTTGAACCCACTGCAAACTAGACCTACGCCGTCGTATCAGATAAAGCTCCACCTAGGGTCAGAAATATACAATCAAACTTTCCCAAAAACACTCCAGTTCATTCTTGCATTAAGGTCTTTGTGGGCTACAGTAGATTTTATGTGGGATTGGACTACACATGCTAGCCTTTGCTAACCATGTGTATTGAATAAATCTGGATATCCATGTTCTTGTCACCACTTCACCACTTCATCCAAATTTGGCCCTTTTAAAAATCTCTTCAATCGTACGCTGGCCTATTTGTCCTTGTTCTAACATACAAGACAAAAAAAAAGAGTTTTATAATGTTAAGGCTGGTTGCTGGATCACATACTAACAATCAAAACTTTGATGAAATATGAAATATTATTTGTATAAAAATGTTATATTTTTTAATATATATATATATATATATGAAATATTATTTCCAAACTCCGTTATGCACTCACCTTGAGTGATGCTGAAAAGCTGGTCCACGCGTTTCTCTCCTCCACACTGGATTACTGTAACGCACTTCTCATCGGGATCCCTGATAAAAGTCTTCAAAGACGACAATATGTTCAAAACAGTGCTGCAAGGATCCTGATGAGAGTTCGTAAACACGAACACATCACCCCATTCTTCATTCCCTTCATTGGCTTCCCATCTCCACCAGGTTTGATTATAAGATCTCTCTCCTCACTAACCAGTGCATCCATGGCAATGCACCCCCCTACCTAAAAGAACTACTCACCCCACTGACCTCAACACGATCCCTCCGTTCTACCCACTCATACCGCCTCCCCCCTCCCCGGACTAAGTTCAGCACCATGGGTGATCGGGCCTTCTGTTCTGCTGCCCCTCGTCTGTGGAATGCCCTCCCTGACCATCTGAGGGTTCCACAGACAACTGACACATTTAAAAAAAGGACTGAAACTTTTCTTTTTAGCAGAACCTGTAACTTTAATTAACATTGCTGCTTTTTGGTCATGTTTTTATATAGTTATTATTTTATTTTTTATTGATGCTTTTATCTGCTTTTACTTTGTAGCACTTTGAGATTTGATCCAAATGTAAAGTGCGTTATAAATTAAATGTATTAATATTATATTTATATCAGGGATGTTGGGAGAGCATGACACCCTTAATCTGTTCAGTTTTTCCAGACTACTACACAAGATTTTAGATTTTCTTCAAGAGACAGTTTCACCCAAACAGTCATGGGTCTCTGCAGGTATAAGAAATGATGATAGTGAACATAATACCCCACCATGTTCTCATTCTAGTTTGTTACAGCTTGTCTTTTGTAAAATCTCTATTTTGACAATATCGTCACATTTTGGTGCACATAATACAAAAACACAATAAGAAAACACAAAAGGATAAACCTACCTCCCTTTTCCCAACCATCCTCCCAATCTATCCCACGGCACCCATTCATACCCTAAATCATAGCATTTGTCATCCTCTTACAAGGAGAGGAGAAAAAGAAAAATCTATACCATAAATTGCAGCTTATCCATGTCATCTCCCCATCAACATGTCCACTTCTGTGTTTCCTTCTTTCCAAATATGCAGGACTGTTTCCTCATCATCATCTTTTCTTGTGATTAAAATAGCACCCAGACTGCCCTGCTGAATCACCTTCAGCTGCTTAAGTGCCAAATAATTTTCCCCTTGGCTCTCTGACATGAAGCAAACTAACCAATATAACCCCCACCATTTTTCCTAAATTTCATTCTTCTCCATCTTTGCATTCCCTTTTCTTCTTTCACCTCTCTGACTTAAAGGCTGGCAATCCAGAGTGGTAAGCTGTCTATTCGATGCATTCTTTTCAATAGAACAGACAAAATCTGGCATTTTCTTTCCCTGCAGAGTTGGGAGTTTTTTTTTACTTTATACAACACATTCATCATTGGAAGTTATATATTTTAGAAAGAAAGTGCAGGGTTTCCAAAGAGTTTTCAAAAGCTTCATGAACTATGATGATGCTTTTCATATGCCTCTGGTATCGACAGACGCTCACCTAAGCTTACCTACATGGGAGGTTTTGAAAAAAATGTAAATTTTCACGACCTGCTATTTTTGCTATTGTCGGTGGAAAACACAAGCTAATAAGATTCAATTAATTTCATCCCGCCATACTTTCAAAGGCATTATTATTTAAGGTAACTGAGAACAGGCAGAAACTTGGAGACGTGAAATGGAGGAGCGTGCGTGAGGAAGCAGGACTGTAACAACCCCCCTAGATTTTTGTAGCATGCTGTAAAAAAGCTAATTTGAAGAGGTCTTAAGGGCCGCAACAATCTCAGTCTATTGTCAAATGTTAAATGGGTCAGGAGCTTGACTCACTGGCTCGGACCACATCTAACTAGATGTGGTTAATAAAAATATACTAAATGATCCTTATTTGGGTACATTCTTCAACTGAAATAGACACTTTCTGCACTTCTACCTTCTGAAGCAGTGAATCTGTTTGCCATCAGGTAAATTAAATATCAGATAAATTTGATAAAAAATAAGAAGTGAATTACCAAATAAAATTATGTTTTGGCTCAGCTAGATTGATTGAAATTTTAATGATAACCATTATCATTTGAAACAAAATGAGGACTACTTTTAAAAAATGGCTGACAATATGAAGTGTGTATTTTCTATAAATCAGTGTGATCCTGCCAGACAACAAAGGCACATACCTGTAAAGTACCTCATTTTCTTGTGTATTAGCTCACTGAGCTTTCTTTATCTGGGCCTCATAGCGTGAGCAAAATGTGGCATAAGTGCTTAAACATAGACTTCTAACTTTACATTACCTTTGAGCCTGATAGAACCACGATCACCTTGTCTTCTCCAGTTTGATACCCAGATTGGGCCCAGTCTTTTTCCATTCATCTCTCTCCTCTGTCTCTCTCTCTCTTTCTTTGAACACTCTGTTTTGTTTGAGGCTATCTCATTCCAACCCTTCTGCCCACTGCTGAGTAGAAATGAGTGATTATCGTAATTCCCCATGTTGTAACAGATGGTGTATCTACGTCAGGGATCGTGCTCCTAATGCCAGACATGTCATCATCACGGCAAGAAAACAGAGAGACACAGCAGCGGGCAGACTGGACGTTTCCCCTTTCTAAAAATATTCTCTAGAAACCATGCGCTGGTGACAGACGAGCACCTTATCTTATATGCACTCCGTTTTGGTACAATGCAAAATTTGTGATTGTGGGGGGTGGCCCCTGCTCACATTAGACCGACCTGTCACTGTAGCTGAAGACCATGCTTAACTCAATATTTAGCAGGAAATCAGTGAATCAGGTTTGACACTTTAAGTGAGTGATTTACTGTCAGCTGTCAATGAAATAAAGTCAACCACAACTCAGATGCTGCCTGCCAATTTCAATGCCAGAGGTGGTGTTTAAGTCTGCCAGCTGCTGTCAGGAAATGCCATCCCTTAATGAGAGCACATATTTTCACTGAGAAAATGTTCATTTATTAAATGTGTTTGTGGGCACAACTTTCGGTACGTATGTGGGATTATACTGGTACTGAATGAGACTTGAGTCACTTGTCTTGAAATCTCCAATGATGAGATTGAAGATCGCCATCCAGCACGCCAACCTGAATATCCCATACATGAACGCTAGTTTAGCAGGGGGCAGGCTAGGATGTGGTCAGGAGGCTAATGGCTATATGATTTGCAGCAAGTGAACAACTTAATTTGCTATATCCTGCTGTTTTGTGGAAAACTATTCATCCTGTTTTCAGATCCCAGATGCTGAGAAAGGAAAAGAAAATTCTGACTTTTTGATTCATATACAAGCTTCCATGTAAACAGAGGTGCCAGATGTTACTTTGCAGTTCCGTATGATTTGACAAAGTAGCTGCTCTACAAGTGTCTGCTGCTGTAGTACTTGCTCATGCCACAGTATGCACAGGTGACTCCAAGTCAACTTAGACGTGAGTATTAAGGATTACCTATGTGAAATGAAAAACATGAAAGGCTCAAAGGTTATGTGTTATTTAATATTTACTGATAAATAACTAATTAATGCGTCATAACCCTTTTCCCAGAGAGTTCAATTTTAGTCAACATCAGGTTTTATAGCAAATATAATGAACCATTATAATATAACATATGGTGCCTTGATGCCGCCGTGTTTGACTCCATCACTGAGCGTGGTTCTTTACTTCTTTAAGTCTTGGGTCCCAGCTGTTTCTGTGTCGTGTTTTCAAGAGATACCTCATGTTATTATCCCAGTGTGTATGAAACAACACAGATACACAAACACAAATACAACTTGAGGCCTCAAGAAAGATTAGAGAGATGTGTTATTATGCTAAATTATTCATACATGCAGATCAGCTTTTTCTTGGTTGTAATTGCATTGGTCTGACAACACAGGTAGTCCTTATGTGAGCACAGATAGACTGGTCAGTGCTGACGCATGTAAATGCATACATACCAAATGTAATCTGAATATGAGCATTTGTTGCATCAGTACATATTTGAACATATTCACATGCAGTGAACAAAGTTGATTCAGAAGTTCAGAGTAATCTGGGGATCGAACTGCCGACCTTTGCATTGGGAGAGCACCACTATAACCGCTGAGCTACAGCTGCCCGATAAATATCTTTGACCTCGAAAACCTATCTCTAGAATTTGGAATGTTGTTTGGTATTGTTATTATTTAGCCATAACTTTATCTGGATCCACTCCAAGATTGACCACTGTCATGGCAAGGAAATTACTTTTGTACAAAACATCTCAAAAAACCAACAGACAAACATATCTTGACATATTTAAATATTTGGTGGCTCTGTCCCATAACCTGAATCCACTCCACTAGTGGGTTCATCTCTGCCCGTTAGATTTTCCGTCACTTAATGAGAAGAAGCGTTTTAGTAATCCCACTAAAGAGGAACAGACAGACAAACACTATTGAAAAAATTAACTCCTTGGCAGAAGACAATGGGCTGTTCATTTCATTTTATGATTATCTAAACTACATTTAATTACAAAAGTCTGGCCAGACTCACTTAGTCTTATCAGTCAAAATAAAATGTACCAGATGCTGTTACTCAGAAGGTAAGCCTGTAGCTATATGTTTCTGAAGAACCCATTTCGTGAACATGGGATCTTAAGGAATCAAGCACCACTTCTCCATCCTCTCTGAACATGGCAAAAGATTCTAGAGCCATACCAGCATGTCTCTTTAAGGTTGGACCGTAGTGTTGCTTTGCTTAATGCTAACATTCACACTATGGCAATGGTAATATTAGGATACTCGGCAGAACATTTGAGTTTGTGTTTGCTTTCATCTCAAGTGAAGAGTCCTTAGTATCACGTAGAACTTGATTGATTTGGGGGAAAGGTCAGTTGTGAATTTTCAACCTTAGGTGGAGCATTATCTCCAAAAGTTTTGTGCCATAATTTATCAATCGTAGGTCAAATTTATGTCATATTTAATGTATAGGATTCGACTCAAGGATATTTATCTTTTTTTACATTCCATATTTTACTCTAACAGTTTATTTGAATCACCATGAGGTGAAAACCAGTTTTATCGATATAGCTTTCGGAAAGTAGGCTTCATTTACTCCAAATTGGGTGCATATAAAAATCAACTTGAGGAAATCTTTATTCTGTTTATCATATTTCACTCCCTGGGAGAGATTTTTTAAGAAAAACATTGCCTTTAAGTCATTAGTTTCTTACCCACAGCACTTGAATGAACTGAAAAAGATCTGTCTTGCATTTGTCATATTTTACTCACTATGAGGAGCTTTTTTGATGAAAAATACTGTTTTTGAACATAAATTCACATTCAACTTTAAGAGTTCAATCGGGGGAATTGCTTACAAACTCAGGGGATTGGGGGCTTTCCAGGGATATACCCTTGCTGTCGGGATGACAGCATAGTTAGAATTTGAATGTCCAGCTCATTCAAAGCATTCCCTTCTCTTCTCATACAGGTCCATACTGCAGCAGTATTTTTCTCGAACACAGTTTAATTCCAGACACAGCAAAAAACTTTACTTTGTTTGAGCTTGAGGAAAATTGATCAATGCTGTCGTTCCCAACAGCAAGGGTATACACCCGAAAGTCTACAATTCCCATTTCCGAAGTGAGTAGAATATGAATATTAGATTAAAATAATGGTAAATATGATAGAAAAAAATTAATCTCCCGTAGTCGATTCATATGCACCAAAGTTGGACAAAATAGGATCAATGATTGAGAAAATATGGCCCAAAAACATTTGGAGGTAAAGCTCCCCCTCTTCTCAGAGATATTCAATTGTCCTTTCTCAAAATGAACGTGTTCATTGTACCACGGTCTATGTGGGATCCACAAAACAGTTTTTGTGTAAGGCCCAGAAAAAAGTGTTTTTCAAGAAAATAGCTCCCCCTAGTGAATTAAATATGAAATACTAGCAGAAACATGGATATTTACAAGATAGATCTCCGGAAGTAAAGTCATAAGCACCAAATCTGGACTAAATCGGAGCAATGGTTGAGGAACTATAGCCTAACAATTTTGGAGATAAATCTTCACCTACTGTCAGAAATATACAACTGAACTTTCCCATAAACACTTCGGTTCTTCCTCACACTTATGATTTGAAAATTATCCCCGATATATTTGTTGAGTTATCGCACTAAAACGAATGATCTGCAGTGGCGGACGCGGCGGCGATGACGATAAATTCAGATGTCCAATTGTGCAATTAGCAGAAACAAACATGGTGTGCAGCCAGTGGACTAATGACATATTGCAGAGTTTGGGTTTTCAGACACAACAGTCTCACAGTGATGTGAGTTGTTCGAGAGTCGGAGCGCAGTCAGGACAAATGACCTGCATTAGCCCTCGTATTACACTGTGGGTGTCGCAGTCTGCCGCTGAAAGAGCTACTCAAAGCTCCCACAGTCTCATGTAGGGGGTGAGAGGTGTTGTCTAGGATGGATGTCAGCTTGGTTAACATCCTGCTCTCACCCACCTCCTCTACAGAGTCCAGGGGACAGTCCAGGACAGAGCTGGACCTCCTGGCAAGCCTGTTGAGTCTCTTCCTGTCCCTCTCTGTGCTTCCTTCACCCCAGCAGACCACAGCGTAGACGATGTAGATGCTTGCAGTCCATAATATCCCCGATTTTTTTGGGATATGAATATAGCTTGTGTGGGTGCAACTGCACGGCCCAATCATTACAAGAGCTATGCTACTCATCAGCCATTAAATTTAGAAGGCAGGGATGATATAACCACACAACTGAGATTGTAGTTATAATAATTATTAATTAATTATGCCAAGACTTGTGTATAGCGTGGATGTTGCTTAACTCTGGTTGTCATAGGAGGCTTTAGTATAATTAATTTTGTTTTCACAAGTGATGCTAATATTGTTCTCTTGATCTAATTTGTGTGACTTTAAATTAAATTCAACCGCTATTAACTTCAATAAGTTCAATTATTTTGTAAACTTCTAGATGCTGCCTAAATATCTACTAAAGATCTGTAGCTGTTTGTCTGGTCTGAATCAACTGATTTTGATATTTGTATTCTGGGTTATTATTGGGAGCTAAAAGGTAAGTAAAGTGAACAGTGTTTTTAGGACAAAGCAATTTCCCTGAACTGTTCCATCGGGAACTAAGGACCTCAGATGAGTTCATGCACTGCCTATTTGATTTATGACTAAACCAGAAGCACATTAAAATGTGCCCATGCCCAGTCGATCAACCAAGCTTAGTTGAAATCATAACGTAACATTGATTGTTTCTGAACCGAAACTCTTATTGTTGTTATTGTTGTCGTCTTTACTGGATCCAACTCAAAACTCCTTTTCCGAAACGAACCCATTCTTCTAACATGTTCTGTATATTTTTTCTCTTCGCACAAAATTTCTAAAAATATAACAAACTGAAATGCCTGAAAACAAAGCCTCCTTTACTGCGGTAAATAAAAACAAGAAAAAAAACTAAAACGTTTTCAAATAGCGTCCTACTTCTCCTTCTTCTGGCTGTTCCTTTTGGGGTCACCATAGTGGATCATTTGTTTCCATCCATAGCTTCTGCCGGTACCTTGATGGCCAATAGTACCATTGACAGGAGTTGTTTACCTGAGCCCCAACCGATCCAGTTTGGAAATAAGTTTTATGTTCCACATATTGATTTGGCATAAGTTTTTCTTCAGACCAGGAAATCTCATAATGTTTCTCAGGAGCGTGCTTGAACCTCGCATGCCAAAGGGACTTAAAATGTCTGGGCATGCTCCTGATGAGATGGGGGATGGTATCCTGATGGATATTTTCTCCCAGAGATGGATCAGGGCTCCTGGACAGTCTGTGGTCAGTGGTGGTAGCGTCTGATGTGCAAATACATAACCTCTTAGTGGATTTAGGTCTGGAGAATGTGAGAACAACTCAATAGTATCAATTCCTCCATCATCCAGGAAATACCTACACACTCTGACCACGAGGCTGGTCATTGTCCTGGACCTGGAGGAACTCAGGGTCCATTGCAACAGCATGACGTCTAACAGTGGGTCTCAGGATTTCATCCTGGTACCCAAGAGCAGTCAGGGTACTGTTGGCTAGCATGTGGAGGTCTA
The DNA here is from genome assembly GCA_009660295.1 of Lophius piscatorius. Taxonomy (NCBI): domain Eukaryota; kingdom Metazoa; phylum Chordata; class Actinopteri; order Lophiiformes; family Lophiidae; genus Lophius; species Lophius piscatorius. Next base: position 6,591 of record VRLP01007867.1, on the reverse strand, counting down.
TGAGACCCTCCAGGGAACCAATGGGGAACGGGCCAATTCTGCTGTTCTCTGGTGAACACCAATTGAGTTACGCAGAACTGGGCTGTGAGCACAGAACCTAATGGAGGAAGTCGGTTCATGCAGTTTGATGTTATGAAGTCTTTTGCTGACAGTTTAGTCAGAAACATTCACACCAGTAGCTGCTAGAGGTTATTTATTAGGGATCTGGCAGTGCTCTTCCTATTCCTCCTCACACTGGGGAGCAGATACAGATCCTGCTGCTGGGTTGTTGTCCTCCTACAGTAATGTAACGGCCGGTCTCCTGGTATCTCCTTCATGCTCCGCTGCAACACATATCAAACCTTCTTGCAGGGATATGCCATCCTGAAGGCGCTGGACTACATGTGCAACCGGATAGGACTGCTGGTACCGCCTCATGCTACATGCTACTTGCAACATGCTTATTTATTCAGTTGAATAAGCACAGAATAAGCAACAATACTGTTTGATACGGTTTTATTTTTTTATTATTTTATACTTTGAACAAATTTGCACCCCTGATTACAGAAAATCAAATACAGCTGAATGGGTCTGTCAAACAGGATTTCCTGCTATGATTCACTTGAGATGAAGAACAATGTCAAATGGTTGTGTTGAGTTTCCGAATATTAGTATTGCCATAGTGTGAATGTTAGCATTTAGCAAATCAACTCTCCGCTAAGGTCTAACCTTAAAGAGAGAGTTCATCTGAAATGGGTTCTTCAGATAGATCTAGCAACAGGCTCACTGTCTGTATTGATAGTTACTGCATCCGGTCCATTTTTTTGCGCACTGATAAGACTTACTGAGTTAACCAGTTAACTTTTGTAATAAAATTTAATAAAAGGTAATCATAAAATGACATATATAGCAAATTTACTTCTGCCAAGGACATAATTCTATTACCAGTGTCTGAATAATCCCACTAAAGAGGAACAGATGCACAAAAACGGTCTACCACTGTCTGGACTACCTGCGTGAATGGGCTGCAGTTACGACATTATACAACCAGCAGAGACAAAGACAAGCAAAATGCAAAACTAGAGAGAAAATCAGTCAGGAAGGATGAAGAGAAAAATGGTCTATGGCCACTACTTGCAGAAATAGAACCTGTTTGGGGGTCGTCCTGTTTATCCTGCTCACCCGTTTTTCTTTTTATTTGAACCAAAGCAGATGAAGAAAACTCACAATCGCCTAGGCTTCCGCATTCGACATATCCAGATCCCGGGGGTTAATTGGAGTGTGGGCCTGATATTCTTATATCACAAATAGAGAGTGCAAAACAGTGTGTGCACTCTAACAGATTGCAAGTTTGGTTGGCGTGTGATTTGGAGATGATCTACTAAGAATAATTGCGTGAAGGACAACACATGCAAACATGGTGGAGGTGTACTTTTTAGATGTTGGTTTTGCCTCTGTTACTGGTTTCTGCCCTAAAAAGTTTGATTGGAGAGCAGAGTGACCGCAAGTGCTAAATTACATTTAATTCCTTGGAGCTGGAGGTGTCAGTGGAAGACAAAAATAAGTATGTTGTTGAGCTACAGCATAGAGAAATATGAATATTACTAAAAGAAACAGCATATGGGAGAATATCTGTGAGAAAAGTCAATGATGCGGGTATAGACAAGAAGAAAGACGGATGAAATTAAGAAAAGATGGTAAGATATAAAAAGAAAAAAAGAAAGAAATGGCTTATAATAAAACCTTGGTTACTAAAAGAGGTGGGGGTTCCGGCCGAAAACCTGCCTCTGACCATTGTTGAGCAACAGGGGCAGCTAACTTTCTGTGAAGAGTAGACGTGCAGAATAAGATCCACACATTTTTTTCCCCCTAAAACTATTTTATTTATTCACCATATTCAACAAATCAAAAGTAAATGTGCTTCATAAGGCATTGCTTGCTGTATAAAGACATCATTATTTGATTTTCAAAGTAAAAAAGCATACAAATATTTAAATTTTTTATTTTGAGAATATTCATCAGAAGTTAGGTGATCCCTTCCGCACTCCTCAAATCAGCAAGCGCCTCTTTACAGCCTCACTGACAGGGAGTTGCCACAGCAACAGAGACATTAGTCAGTATTTCTTGTAGATGGATTCATCCACTGAGCAGGAGGTGATAGCTGCTTTCTCTGGGGCTTCAGCGCTCAGGCGCTCGTGTTATTGTGGCGCACACCAGGCAGCTGGTCATCGCTGGATCTGGTCTGACCATGGCCATCAGCGCACTAGCAAGAAGGATCGAAGATGGGGCAGAGGTGGGGTCTTTCATTCAAGTGGTCCAAGAATGGAGCAGCCAGGGAATGGACAGGGAGGAGAGCTAAGAGATAAGTGGCCAGTGATCATTCTCCTCCCTCCATGTCAATTTCATCCTACTCCAACCCGTCATGTATGGAAGTGTTGTACAACAGACAGCAGACATCTTCAATCTGGCCCACTTTTTCTGGGCTGTATAGTAGTGCTCCTCCAGTGCAGTCCAAACAACGGAACTGGCTATTCAGCAAACCGAACTGTGTCTATGCGCAACACTGTGCAAAGTAGCAATTTCCTTTAAAAACGCAGTCACAAACAGGCTTTCAGGCTTAGTAAATTAAATAAAAGAAACTTGTTGCATTACGTGGATTAAGAGACGCCCAGTATTGCATATTCATTAAGGCAATTAAACGTACATTGATAATGCAAAAACTGGAGAATGAAGTTGCATAAAGCCAAAGCGAATAATTTTAACAGTGTTTGTATTTATTTATTTTTATTTCTGTTAGATGTTACCATCCTTGAATAAAAAACAAGTGAACATTTTCCCCCCATTCAGTCTACTGACAATCACAGATACAAAGTGACACAGACATCACATTCCTTGTAAATGTAGAGTTTTTAGGTTTTCTTGTTTTGTTGCTCCATACATTAAGGTGGATGTAGTTGGGGCAATGCCCAGCGCCATAACAGCTATACAGCTATGTCATTAAAAAGTCCTCTCCACAGGCAGCTCACCAGCTGTTAATATTGTTAGAATTATGTTATTTTGAGTACTTTACAAAACTCCATGCTAACAAAGAAAGTTAGATGAGCAGATAGAAACAGAGATTAAAGAAGAAGAAATAAACCCCAAAGAAACACTGCCCTCCTTAGACCATGTGGTCTCATACGCTGACATTAACTTTCCTCCCCCCTGCACCTTATAAATCAGTCTGCTTAACCTAGAACTGCAGTTCTCACATCTGGACAAAGGGTGCCAGCTTTAAGGCAAGATGGGCGCAAACCTGGTCAAGATAAGCAATGGTGGCAGTTTAATAAAAAAGTGAAAAAAGTGAAAAACTAAATGACAATTTAACAGCAAAATAGTTTGATTAGTATTTCTTTACTGTTCTTGCTTTATAGTCTATGAAAATGTGCCACTTATTAACAACACTAATGGGCCAGAATTAAGTTCATTATGAGGTACACGAGTAAGGACATGGGGATGATATTGATATAACAAAGTTAAAATGGTTTTAGTGGAAAATCTTGTGTGGATTGTCTGACATATGCTATGTTAAGGTGTCTGCAAGCAGAATGCAACTGTTTTATAGCATTTCACACATAGATAAGGCCATTGATTCACTAATAAAAATACAAGAATGGACAAAATTAGTCACTCTTAATCTCCTTTTTTACAGCTGCTGCTCTGCTGTTTTTACAGTCTGTACTTGGGGTTACTAGAAAGGGGAAAAGTGTCAAAATGTTTTTGATCTCATCTCATCTTTGTCCAAATTTGGTGTATATAAATTGACTTGACGAGATCTATCTTGTATACATAGTGTTTCAATTAAATAGTTCATAAGTTACTCACCAGGGGGCGCTTTTTATGGAGATCACTGTTTTACGTACATAACTTCCTAACCATTGGCCAAATTAGTCCAAATTCAGTACATGTGAACAAACTCAAGGAGATAGTTCTTGTAAGTATATATCAAATATTACTTTGCTCACTCACTGGATTTTTTTTATGAAAAACACTGTTTTCCAGACATACTCAAAAAACTATTTCATGGACTCAAGTGTGAGGAAGAACTGGATTGAGTTTGAAAAAGGTCAGTTGTATATTTCTGACACCAGGGGGAGCTTTACCTCCCAAAAAGTTTATGGGCCATAATTACTCAACCGTTGATCCAATTCATGCTAAATGTAGAGCATATGAATCAAATCTTGTTTATATTGTATTGTATCCATATTTTAATCTAATTATTCACATTTTACTCACTTTGAAGAGACTTTCTTACAAAAATACTCTGGACATAACTTTACATTTTATTTAAGGGGTTCAAAAGGGGGGTTTGCTTGTACTACGAAGGTAATTGGGGACTTTCAGGGATATATGTCTAGTTCTATTCAGTCCATAAATGTACATGCAAACACACTCTCACACAGGTCGTTGAATGGTGGTAATTGCTTTAATCCTGAAAAACACTTTCCCTCATCAATTCTTCACGCTAGCTGACATTCTCTTCTAATTAGCATAATTAGCAAGGCCATCAGTTCTCCTGCACCTTGTGATGAGTCTCTGCATGGACTCATCACACACACAGCCAGTGTCTGTGAAGTCGTTGGTCTGCCATAATGTCATCTTGTCACAGAGGATCTGTGTCTGTGCGACCACCAATCCACAGTTTGTTTGCCTTTAAATGGACAAATTATTTGACATTTCACGGAATCTTTGTCAGAGATTGCCTTGAGCCTAGTTTTAAATGGCTTTGTGTGTGAGGACATTAGAGGATTCATTTGTTTAAAGATTTAATAGCTTCTAACCTCTTGGTTTTGCTTGGTTTATACTCATGGTATAATTCTAAATGCTAAAAAAAGGCTTTGATTATAATAAGATTAATTTATATATATATATATATATATATAAATTAATCTTATTATAATCAAAGCCTTTTTTTTCTTCCTGGTAGAACCAAATTGAATTATACCATGAGTATAAACCAAGCAAAACCACACAAACTATTTTAAAATCTAAAATAAAACAGTATAATGACCTTTTTAAATTTAAACACTTTGAAATTTACTTTCAGTATCTCCCTCTTTGATCTCATAGCTCCTTGAAGCTTTTGATTACTCCCATGCCATTCTCGACAACTAAATTGCGTTGCTTTTGAGAATGTTGAAAGCGATATTTATCAGCTCTGGTTGTGGTGACTGGGCAAAGCCGCTGTTTGTTTTGTTTCAAGACTTTCTGGATAAAATCGAGTAGTTTCTTATAGTACTGGAAACCAATTGAAAGAGGATTGTAAGCATCAATCAAAGGCAAAGCTATGACTTTGAAAATGATATTCTCAAAGCCTTGCAACAGACATGTTGGACTTTCATCCATCCATCCATTTTCTCGCTAATCCGGGATCGGGTCGCGCCAGCAGCAGGCTAAGAATTGATTTCCTGATATCCCTTTCCGCACAAAACATTTGCCATCTCATCCTTGGGGATCCCGGGTCGTTCCCAGGCCAGATGAGAAATATCGTCCCTCCAGTGAGTTCTGGGTCCAACCAACTGTTCTTCCCAGTTGGAGGTGACTGAAAAACCTAGAAAGGGAGGAGTCCTGGCGGCATCCGAGTAGAAGAATCTCTACTCCGTGCTCTTTCCAGATGACTGAGCTCAATTTCATATCTGAGGTAGTGATTCTCAAATTATGGTACGCGTACCAAAATTGAGTTGGACACAGACTCCCTCTAGTGGTACGCGGCGGAATCTCTGAAATTGCCTTCTTTTACTAAGTTAAACAATATTAATTTAAAAACATTTAATACAATCAAAATACTATGATGAATGAAATTAAAACATTGATACCAAGAGATAAATGACATGGCTCAGAACTCCATCAGCCTGCTACGTAGTCGAGTTGTGGCGTTCGCGCCAAGCCATTACAAGCTCAACTGTGAGATCAAGAAGACAGGGGTAGGGAAAGCTAAAATTAAGAGGGGTTTAACAACAATGCAATCATGGCTTTAAAGGGGAACCTTTAGGAAGAGAAGTGTTAATCAGGAGCAAAATATTATTAGCAGGGTTTGTAGAAACTGCAGTGGAGGACAGTGAACACAACAACATCCCTGAATCAACCGGCAGCAAACGGCGAAAAATAGTAAGGAGATATGACTCGGGTTACATCAAATTACAAATATGGATTTACATGGAATAATAGTTGTTATTGTTAATGTTCTCACCTGCTCTGTGTGCGTACTGTATGTCAGGCTGGCACCACAGTTAGGATCCACAAGCACGACTAATACAACGTCTGGTGAATAATGTCTTTACTAGTAAAGGCAGGCAAACAATATACAAGGTTTCTTACGAGCAGAGATCAGAACCATGAATCACGGGGAACACTAGGAATTACGCTGGATAGGTTGGCACAATGGAACAACACGATCTGGCACAGGTGGAGAGGGGAGCACAGCTTAAATACACTGAGGCAGAGTCTTAACAGGATGCAGGTTTTAACAATCAAGGGTGGACAAGCAATCAGGAAACAATATGACAACAAACCTAATTACAAGGCATGACAGTACCCCCCCCTTCAAGGGACGGCACTGGACGTCCTATCCTT
>VRLP01007866.1:10000-19530 GCA_009660295.1 Lophius piscatorius | reverse complement strand
GTGTGTGTGTGTGTGTGTGTGTGTGTGTGTGTGTGTGTGTGTGTGTGTGTGTGTGTGTGTGTGTGTGTGTGTGTGTGTGTGTGTGTGTGTGTGTGTGTGTGTGAAACAGAGCAGGGGACCAGCCTGTTATGGGAGAACCAGTAAAGCGTTTGTTGGCCTGTCAGGACACACAGTCATTGGCCTGTCGCCTGTCAGCGACCCCCTGCTGGGTCTCTCAGTGTCTTCCTCTTAATTACCCATCATTCCTCTTGAGGCAAGGCCCCTCACAAATTACAGCGCATTGTCCCCCGCCGATCGGCCTGTCATCACATGGCTCCACGTTTCAGAGTAGGACTCATTGTGTACGGAGAGCAGGGCTGGAGGAGGTTACTCACACACACACACACACACACACACACACACACACACGCACACACACACACACACACAACCTGTTATGTGTATTTGCATGCACACACACACTGATTAATTTGAATGGACATGGATGCAACAAAAACATTAGTGTGTCCCCATCACTCACACACACAGGGGCCACGACCATTAGCTCTGGTGCCAGCTGACTCTGTGACCCAGACAGTTTTTCTGCCATGTCAGCAGAACCGAATGACACCGCCGTGGAACTCATAGCCCATGCAAACCCACACACACTCACACACACACACACACACACATGCACACACACACACACACACACACGCACACACACACACACACACACACGCACACACACACACACACACACACGCACACAAACACACACACACGCACACAAACACACACACACACACACACACACACGCAGTAGTACAGTGCAGAGTGTCACGCTGTAGTCTTGGACGTCTTCTCTGTCAATTAGCTGAATTACTGCGTTGCCACGGAGACGGCGGGACTCCCTGTTTGTGCGGTCAACCTGTTCCCGCAGCAGCAGCAGCGATAGCGTTTTATATATATATATGTATATATATATATATATATATATATACATATATATACATATATAGAAAAACAAGAATAAAATATAATATTTAGAAGATAGAATCGATCCATATGCAGCAAAATCCGACTAAGTTACTTCCGAAAAAGTGTTTTATCATAAAAAAAACAACCTCCCCCTAGTGTCGGGAATATGCAACTGAACATTCCCAAAAATCATTCCAGTTCTTCCTCACACTAAGATCCATGTGGAGGTAGAATTCAAAAATGACCTGGGAGATAGTTTTTGAGTTACCTTCGTTAACACGAAGGTTTTGGTGGGAGAAGGCTAAGGGGGGTACCCCAGATGTCCCTCCCTCCAGCATCGCTCTCCAGCTCATCAGATTTTATCTACACTGAAGTCTTTTTTAAATGGCTTCTCAAACGAGTGTCTGATCTCGGGGCTTCCGGAGACTTGGATGATGCCACACCCAGTCCCAGTCCACTTCACTTATTTCGGAGAATTGCGCAACGCTCTTTCGCTGTGAAGCTCCGGAAATGTTTTTTTTTTTTTGCGGACTAGGAAACTTCGCCCAACCCTTCCAACTCGGGGTTAAGTCTTTTTTATTTCTTTATTAAAAGTCAAATTGCTCCTTTAACATATCTGCGATTCGGCGTTTGGTGTTTCTGAAAACGATACTGATGCCTCACAGATGGTTGAAATGTGTGCTGTGAGTCTTTTGGGCGTGCAGGCGAGAAGACATGTAGCTCCCTAATTAATATGTCACACAGAAAATATTTTAATGACTTACAAATGGGGGTGAGTGCACGCTGCTCTGCGCCATTTATTTACAGTGAGGCTGAGACTTACTGGCATGAAGCAGCACATACAGCAAATTCTTAGACATCTAAATTAGAGGGGGGCCTGCAGCGCTGTGGCTTTCAGATACATGTGTGTAACCCCTGTGGTCTGCAAGTCCCCTCCTTCAAATTTGCGTCTTCCCTAATCAGTGCCAAATGGGGAATTTTTCCCCCTTTTTTCCTCTTTCCCAGCCGGGGCGACGGCAAAGCAGCAAGAAGCGAGGAAGGAAGTCATTGTATTCAATGAGAGCCTTCCATTTTTATTTTTTACAGCCGCGTCACATCCTCCCCGCCCCCCCCCGCCCATATAAACGCAGCAACTCCAACAATTACCAGCGCTTTCATGTGTTCCAGTCAGCAGTCGGTGGGGAAGGAGGGACAATTGCTTATAATTAAGAGGAATTTGTTTGGGAGCTGCAGGGTGCTAAATTCTCCATATGCCTTTTTTTTTTCTTCTTTCCTGCTAAATTAGGAAAAACTGCAGGGAGGAGTCTCCAGAGGAAAAGGTAGTAAGGAAGTGTATAACTCAAGAGTTAACCGAAGCTACAATCAGAAATACGGATGGGAGCACGAGATTTAACCCTTTAATGTCCTGCTCAGCTGTTTGGTTGAACACTTTTTGAGTCTCTGTTCCTTATTGAGAATAATGACTGAGCCTGGTTAGAATGTCACCCAGTGGTAGCATGTGTATGCTAAATAGTAAGGTGCCGAGGACGGAGCCCTGGGGGACGCCTCATGAGAAAGGGGTCGCCCAGAGGTGGGCTTTTTTTTTCTTCTTTTTTCTGCCATTTTGAAGCGATTGATGACTCAATAAACAGAATTTTGCAACTTGATATAACCAACAGAGTCTAAAAAAGATCAAATACTTGTTTCAAAACACTTTTTAACAAAAAGTTGTGATAAACTTTTTGAGGCCGATCATTTTTCCGCGAAATACAAAATTTCATCATGAAAATAATTTAGAATTTTGCTGTTGAAAAACATTCTGGACCAAATCTTTTGTCATTTTGTGGTGAAAATGAATCAATGCCCCAAAGAAATAAAATATACAAAGGAACAATTTTCCAAAAGTTTCTCCTTGTTTCTTCGTGAAGACGCGAAGCCGCCTCCGATCCTTCGTGTTAACGAGATTAACTCAAAAAGTGTTTTATGGATCGTTTTCTGATTGGGATTTTGGGGAAAGGTCAATTTTGTATTTCCAACACCAGGGGGAGCTTTATCTCAAACCTTTTCAGGGTCCAGTTTAGTTCAAATTTGGTGAATATGAAGCGACTCAAGGAGATTTTTGTAGAATATTTATTCTATTTGACTGTAATAGTTCATATTTCATATACATGTATCTATAAATGTCTGTAAGATGTCCTTTTATATAGTATGAAGTGGGTAAACCATTTTTTGTTGTTTTTAAAACACGCTATTCTAAATATCGCTCTTTTATTTTTGCTGGTATGTTGTTTAAATTAAATATTAGAAAATAAAATAAAAATCTGTTGTTCAGTACGCACTATTTTAATTCATGTTTATATATATTATTATTATTATTAAACCATTACAGATCGGACTCTTTCCCTCTTCTTTCTATTCTTTCTATTTACATGCAATCTCTGCCTTTATTTTAATGTACATGTGAATTTTTATTTCTTAATTTTCTGTCCTGTGTGGTGATCTATCTATCTATCTATCTATCTATCTATCTATCTATCTATCTATCTATCTATCTATCTATCTATCTATCTATCTATCTATCTATCTATCTATCTATCTATCTCTCTCTATCTCTATATCTCTATATCTATCTATCTATCTATCTATCTATCTATCTATCTCTATCTATCTATCTATCTATCTATCTATCTATCTATCTATCTATCTATCTATCTCTATCTCTATCTATCTATCTATCTATCTATCTATCTATCTATCTATCTATCTCTCTCTATCTCTATATCTCTATATCTCTATATCTATCTATCTATCTATCTATCTATCTATCTATCTATCTCTCTATCTCTCTCTCTCTATTTATCTATTTATCTATCTATCCATCTATTTATCTCTCTCTATATCTATCTATCTATCTATCTATCTATCTATCTATCTATCTATCTATCTATCTCTCTCTCTCTCTCTCTCTCTCTCTCTCTCTCTCTCTCTCTATCTATCTATCTATCTATCTAGAGGAGTTCAATCAAAGGGGGTTGCTTGTACAACGCAGGGGATTGGGGACTTCTCGGGGACATATCCTTTGACGCTGACGACGGCGTAGCTCTAATTATAATAGATACAGGTTTATACGTTATGATTCTATATTTACAATCAGCCTTAAATAGAAGAGCACAATCTAAATATACGTAAAAGCTGAAATGACAGGAGTGAATATCGGCTCTTGATTAGATTTTCATTCACCACTGATAGAAAAGCATTTAACCTCCTTTTCACTCGGACTGTGTTTCTATCTCTTGGCCCTCTGGGAGAATTACGGCCCTAATAACTTTCATTCGGATCCCTCGCAGCATCAGTAAAATGTTTACTGCAAGAATGCGGAGCGGTCACTCGGTGAAGTCATGCGTTCCCCGCCGAGCCTTTGACTCAATTCTACGTGCATAAATATATCCATTTCATTATGGAGGCCAGTCAAATATTTGTTTCGGCGGTTTTCCCCCCGTACGATGTAAATTGCTGCAAGCTGTTGCGCTCGGAAAATGTTTTCTCATAATGCTTTTGGGCCTTCGCATAAATCACGGCTAAATGTTGCATTCAAATGACTACAGACAGGCAATTTATTGTTGGCTTCCCTCGCCAGCCTCCAAAGAGGCTTGTGGCGGCGAGGGTCACTCTGGTTTCTAACAGCGACCGTCATCATTTGTTGACAGATATTCCTTTTTTTTTTCATTTCCAAATTTATTGTGTTTCCACCCCAAAAGTATTTCTTTGATTTTTCTTTTTTTTCTTCCCCCTCAGCCGTGACCAGCGTTGGAGCACTGCGAGGTTACCAGCGCGTGACATGACGACTTTCTTTCGTGAGGTTGTGAGGAGGTTCTTGTAATGATCATTCTTGTGTGTCATCATTGCTCAACAGACGCGCCGATAAAGGCCGATATTAAAGATGGAGGCCAGAACCGGACCCAGACTCACCGTATTTAATATGAGGTGATTTTATTCTTAATTAAATAATTATGACTAATTTCTGTGTCTCCCTCTCTATCAGCAGAGGCATTTCAAATGGAAAGTTTTTTATTCAATAACAGGCAGAAAAGTATATTTTACAAGTTAAAAATCACATTTAAACTTCATCAATCGGTTTTTAAAACATCTACAAAAACATGAACTTTTACCGAGGGACATTTGTCCCGTCGTAAATGGCTGGACCGATTCGGTAATCTCACAATAAAACAGTAAAAGTAGACTGTTAGTGTCTGTTCCTGCAGCCAGGAGCCGCTGCTCCTCAGACAACAGTCAAGTGTATTTCACATTAAATGTGATCAGCTTTATGTGTTTTCTTGTTTTTAACGTAACGGCACTGACACACGTCGAACGCACCTCACCACTTATTGAAAACGTGCGTTCTATTTACTAATACGTGCGAGCGACTTCCTAACACGTCATTTTTAAAAACCGTTTCTCGTCCATGTGTCCGCCCGTTCTCCGTAACATCTCCTCTAAGGACCAGCCTAATGTTTATACGCCCTTTTTCCACCGGGACCAAGACCTGCGTAAACACTGAACCGCCAACCGATACAATTTTAACGTTCTTCTTAGTTCAAATATGGACCTCGGCTGTGTGTGTAGAGAGTTCTGATGAGAGATAAGAATCAGAACCAGTAGTCAGGGAGAAAACTGGCAATCAAACGCTGAATTTAAGCGTCTCTATTGGGCGGGAAGGTAAATAGTTGGGTTTTTTTTCCCGTGTTGTGTCGCTGTTCAGAAAGTGTTGGATTCTACCGGTCCGGTACCACAGCTCACCCTCTGACGGCACCGACCCATACATTTAATTCTTTTCTCTGTTGTTATATAACAGCATGCCCTTCCTCTTTGGAGTTTAGTATTATTCTGCTTTGATTAAATCACTCTGTAGAGTTTTTGTTTCTATCCAGAACTTTTTCTGATTATTAGTATTTTCTACTTCTTTTAGAATTCCCTGTTTGCATGTTGTGGTTTTGGTTTTGGTTTTGTTTTTTTTTAAATTTGGTAGATAGAATGTCTTATTGTCTGTTGACAGCGAGGGGGCCACCAGCCAATAGCCCCCGAGGCCAAATCCAGACATTTGATATAACTGGAAATGAATTCTTACAGACACAACAAGAGCGGCTCGGCTCAGGCGAGTCGCCCGAAACGTCTGGACAGAAAAGTCCTGAGCTCTACGAGGCTGATGTGAAAAAAGGAGCGTGCAAATATGGAGAATAAGAACGATACGCCTGAAATACTTCTAGATGGAGAAGAAAAGTGTAAAAGGGAAGAAAAAAAACAAAAGTCATTCATAAGTTTCCCTGTGAAAAGTCGGGGATGTTATAGAATCGCCATCGCTGCCGCCGCGTCTTCGTCTTCGCCCGCCGCAGGTCCTTCGTTACCGCGGTTATTCATAAATTATCCCAGGGATCATTATCAAATGTTATACCCACATAGACGTTAGTGCGAGGAAGAACTGGGTTGATTTTGGGAAAAGCTCAGTTGTATATTTCCAACTCTAAGGGGGGTTTTATCCACAAAAGTTTCCCGGCCATAATTTCTGAACTTGGTGCGGAAGAATCGGGTCGAGGAGATCGTTCTGGTGCACATCCTGTTTTATTGACGTAGTTCATACTTTAGTCACTAGGGGGAGTTTTTTTTGTGACATAACTTTGTAATCAGTTACAGTTAGACCATTCAGACCAATTATGGTGAAAATAAATTGAAACACACATGTGTGTATGTTTGTGTATGTGTGTGTATGTGTGTGTGTATGTGTGTGTATGTGTGTGTGTATGTGTGTATGTGTGTGTGTGTGTGTGTATGTGTGTATGTATGTAATCTTTTTGTGTATGTGTTTATATGTTTGAGTGTATGTGTGTGTAGGTTTGTGTGTGTGTACGTATATGTTTGTATGTATATGTTTTTGATGTGTGTTTTTGTATGTGTATGTGTATGTGTGTGATTGTATGTATGTATGTATGCGTGTTTATATGTGTATGTGTGTGTGTGTATGTGTGTAGGTTTTTGTGTGTGTGTGTATACGTACATTTTTGTGTATGTGTGTATGTGTGTTTATATCTGTATGTGTTTGTGTATGTGTGTGAGTGTATGTATGTGTGTGTTTGAATGAGTGTGTATTATATATATATATATATATTTACAGACATACATACACATGTGTGTATATATATATATATATGTGCGTATATATATATATATATATATATATATATATATATATATATATTTACAGACATATATATATATATATATATATATATATATATGTATATATTTACAGACATACATACACACGAGAGAAGAATGAAGAAACACAAATACGCCTCTTAACATCATAAGACATAAAAGAACCAGAGAGAGAAGTTTGTTTACAGCTGCCAGGTTCCTCCAGTGGAAGTTGAACATTTTCAGATCATGTCTCCCAGAAGACTGAAGCTCCGTCCTGCAGAGACGGAACTTCTGGGTGACAGAGACGTTTCCTCGCATGTTGAGTTTATCAGAAGAAGTGATTGGAACCTGCTGTCATTGTTGTGACAACATCAGCCCATGAGAGCAGCTCCTTCTTTTCCCCTCAGAACCCGGTTTCTGGTCAGAAACGTCACCACATTCTCCCCGGAGGCAGAACAGATCTACGGGCAGATGTTTCACATCAGTTTAAAAAGCGTTTCAATTAGAGACTTTTTATTGTGTAAAGTCACATGGTTCTGTTTAGTAAGTCCTCACGTGATTTAGAAATGCAAAAAAACAATCCGACCGATCGAATAGGACTTTCTCAACAACCACGTCAACGCCTGTCTCCTACCTGTGGTGTCCCCCAGGGCTCGCTCCTTGGCCCCTTACGCTTTAGCATCAACTCGCTAACAATGGGTCAGATTATAAACAGGTTGAGTCACATTCCAAAGAGATGAGCAGGACATCAAAGGGTTTTCAGGTTGTTGTGTTTTAATGGACTGAATAGATTTCTGATAGAGTTTATAGCTCCTTCGTTCATCCTTTAAGTCAATTTTGCTACTTTGAGAGGCTGAAGCAAATTTTTACTCACAGAATATTGGAGGACAGGACAATTCCTGTGATTCATGTGTTCACTTTCTGAACTTTATTCAGTTTTACACTGAGGATATTGTGTTTTTATGGAGTGTGATGATCTTATAAGTTGAGAAATTAAAGCTTTCAGCAGTTATTGTCAAACCTGCCTCTCTACCTTCACCTGTTTGAGGTTTTTTTATTCAAAATACTGCGTTCTGACCAAAACAGCCTGTGAGAAAGAGGAGGAGTTCAAAAACAAATGCATTTCATCCCAGATTTGTTAATGTGCAAGTGAGGAAGATTTTCTTTACTTTTTTGAGTTTTCGTCTAGTTGCATGTGTTTTTCTTCAGCTCTAGTGAGTTTGACCCTGTGGGCCACCGTACATTAGTCCACAGGGGGTGAAATTCCCCCAGATGGCGCTGATGACGCTAATATTTCAAATTATCCTTACAGCCGGATATTTTCCCTCACATATTTTCAATTATTAGTATTAGAATTTTGGTAAAACTGACAAACTTTGTGACATTAACTGCGTTTAATGCCTCATTTGTCCCTATACAGTGAATATAATCCGATTATTTATTTATTTATTGGGATCATGTCAGAATGTATTTTTGAATCAGCGGGACGTTAAAGTATCTACGGGGTTTAAAATCATTAATACGTGGGTGAAATCCTACAGGTGGCGCTGCTGAGGACGATATTACTAAGTTCTCCTCACAGCTCGGTGATTTTCCCTCACATATAATCAGAAGAGGGTAAAACTGAGGAGAAGACGAAGCACCTCAGCGAAACGAGAGCGTGTTTCCAGAGACCGTAAACCGACATTCTTTCTTTGTTCTTTTCTAAACTGATTTTTGTTCAATTCAAAACACATTGGCTGGGTTAAAAGTCGGTTCTGGCAGCAGAGAGAGGTCGTTAAAACATGATGATGATGATGATGATGATGATGGTGGAATCAGCGTTGTCTGTTTAAGTTCTTTATTTTTAACTTCTGCTAAAGTTTCAGCTTCTGGAGGAAGATATTATTGGAATTTATATCAGCTGCTGTAACAGTTGGCTGATGATGTCACACGGTGAGGACGAGATGATCAAAGAGTAGGTATGATAGGAGGAAAGTGATAGATAAAGGAAGGGCGATGTGATTGGTTCCAGTAGGCGTGGCCTGATGTCACCAAGGCCTCCTGGTGTGTGGGTGTGGTCACAATTCAGAATGTATGTTTGTATCGCTTGAAATCCCTTTTCCACTGAGCTGGTTCCAGGGCTAGTTCGGAGCCAGAGCCTGACTTAGCACCAGTTGTTTGCCTTTCGACAGCCTAAGCACCAGCTACTGGCTCTCAAAACCGGTGCCGTGCAAGCACCAACTCTTTGATGGTCTAGAGCCAAGAACCGATTACGTTACACGTTGATGTAATGGCTCTGACTTGGCTCCTCGCCAATGTAATAGCAAACAGGTTACCAACAACTAAGCGCTGGCACTAGCACCAGGTTATTTCTGGAGGACAAGGGGTAAAGTGAGTAGTTTGTATAGGTTAGCCCC
>VRLP01007866.1:0-5000 GCA_009660295.1 Lophius piscatorius | reverse complement strand
GTCAATGCAGAACTCTGGGACGCAGCAACCGTTCAATGGTGCCAGTGGAAAGAGGCTGTGGAGGAGCGGTGGAGGAACTAAGGAGGAGCTGTGGAGGAGCGGTGGAGGAGCTGTGGAGGAGCGGTGGAGGAACTGTGGAGGACCGGTGGAGGAGCTGTGGAGGAGTTGTGGAGAAGCGGTGGAGATACTGTGGAGGACCGGTGGAGGAGCTGTGGAGGAGCTGTGGAGGAGCGGTGGAGGAGCGGTGCATGAACTGTGGAGGAGCTGTAGAGGAGCGGTAGAGGACAGTTGGAGGATCTGTGGAGGACCGGTGGAGAAACTGTGGAGGACCGGTGGAGGAGCTGTGGAGGAGCTGTGGAGGACCGGTGGAGGATCTGTGGAGGAGCTGCGGAGGACCGGTGGAGGAGCGGTAGAGTACCGGTGGAGGAGCGGTAGAGGAGCGGTGGAGGAGCTATGGAGGAGCTGTGGGGGGCCGGTGGAGGAGCTGTGGAGGACCGGTGGAGGATCTGTGGAGGAGCTGTGGAGGACCAGTGGAGGAGCGGTAGAGGACCGGTGGAGGACCGGTAGAGGAGCGGTGGAGGAGGGGCTACTGGCACACCTTCAGAGGGAGAAGCATCATAACGGCTGCCGTCTCGTCTGATGAGCCTCAGACACACAGGAAGAAGAAGAAGAGGAAGACGGCGCTTATATCTCCACAGAGCCCGCCTCCCTCTCTTCCCCGT
Source organism: Lophius piscatorius (assembly GCA_009660295.1). NCBI lineage: Eukaryota > Metazoa > Chordata > Actinopteri > Lophiiformes > Lophiidae > Lophius > Lophius piscatorius. Next base: position 4,278 of record VRLP01007866.1, on the reverse strand, counting down.
TTGAGTGACGAGCGCTCCAGGGCTCAGACCAATCCTAGCGGGATGTTATTGGCTCAACGACTGTTGGCAGAGACTCCCCTCGCAGCCCTCAGAGGGGAATGCTGTGGCTGGGGGTGGGGGGCTCCAAACGCCGAGGACAAATTAAAAAGCCAACCTGCTATTTTACTGTTCAGATCTGGTGATGCTATAAAGCAGCAGAACCGGGCTTGGCGGCCTTTACGTGACTACCCGGCTGATTTTATGTGATTTTCCCCCGGCACTTACTCTGAGTCTTTTTGGCACAACATCCCATGTCTTGACCAAGCATGGGATCTGTAAATTCCCCAATAAATACTTTTTAGCACTTTATTTAGTTCCATGCCCCGGGCCAACTGTGTCTAAAGTATGTCACCCAGTAACAATGAGGAGGGGAAAAACCTTAAAGGCTAAACACGGCATAATGTCGATTTAATTAACAAGCTAAGCATGGGCTCACACACACACACACACACACACACACATACACACACACACACACACACACACATTTTCTCACACATACACGCACACACACTTACACATGTGCTTTCTCACACACACACACACTCAAACACAAATGCTTTCTCACACACACGCTTTCTGACATACACACACACATGCTTTCTCACACATACAAACACACACAGTTTCTCACTCATACACACACACACAGACTTACACATGTGTTTTCTCACACACACACACACACACACGCTTTCTCACACACACACACACACACACACTTACACATGTGTTTTCTCACACACACACACACGCTTTCTCACACACACACACACACACACACACACTTACACGTGTGCTTTCTCACACACACGCTTTCTCACATACACACACATGCTTTTTCACACACACGTACACAAACACACGCGATTTCTAAAACATGCAAACGCTTTCTCACACAAAGATACATGCACGCACACACAAGCTTTCTATCACGGGCGTGCTTTCTCACACACACACACATGCTTTCTCACACACACGTACACAAACACACGCGATTTCTAAAACATGCAAACGCTTTCTCACACAAAGATACATGCACGCACACACAAGCTTTCTATCACGCGCGTGCTTTCTCACACACACACACGCGCGCTTTCTCACCCACACACACGCTTTCTAACACACACACGCACACAGATGTACATCCTTGCATAAACACACTTAAACAACAAAATACAAATACACATACAAATAAGATCAGCTACTACACACGTACATAACTGTAATAACTTCATGGTCACACACAAACACACACACACACTTTCTCATAGACACACACAAACACACCCACACACTTTCTCACACACACACAAACACAAACACACACTTCTAACAAAGCGGCGCTCACACAAACTTGAAGCCACAAATCTCTGGGCTTCGGAGCGGCGGTGTGAAAATACTGGTGTAAATGAGATGCAGGCCGAATCTCAGCAGACTTGGAGACACGGAGGATGTGGCTTGGCTTTGAATTGCTAAACTAAAGTTTGGGGTGGAGGGATCATATTTGGAATTCTATGCATACTGATCATCCCTGAGCAGCAGAGTGTAGATTCTTGGGTCAGGAGCTTTTCATAGTTAAATATTTCACAAAAGCCTGTGTGATTTTTTTTTTCTCTCTGTCTCTCGTTTATTTCTTGGAAACAGATGTAGAGATGACATAAATATAAAATATAATAGATTAACACACCCGACTGCAAGTGTATGATCTGCATTCAAGTTTTAACGGTCAAAAATGTATTTATAAATATAAATTATTCATGCATTTCAGCCTGTCTTTGGAAATTATTTATGGCAGAACTGAGATACGAATCAGAAACTGGTGAATTTTTTAATGTTGTATAATGATGCCTTGTTTCTTATTTCACTTGAGAGACTGTAAAAAATAGGAGGATAATCACTCGAAAAAAGAACTTGTTCAACTTACTCGAAAAACAAATCATGGAGAGAATTCCAACATGACTAAATTGCTTTCTTTCAACATAATGTATTTATGTTGGTCTAACTTAATGCACTTGAGTTCAATCAATGTAATTTATTGGAGTTGGTTCAATTTAGTTAATTTGATTGGTTCCAACTTAATTTATTTGAATTGTTCCAACTTAATCTATTGGAGTTGGTTCAATTTAGTTACTTTGATTGGTTCCATCTTAATCTATTTGAATTGTTCCAATTCAATCTATTTGAGTTAGTTCAACAGAGTTAATTTGAATTCTTCCAACTTAATCTATTTGAATTGTTCCAACTTAATCTATTTGAGTTGGTTCAACATAGTTACTTTGAATTCTTCCAACTCAATCTATTTGAGTTTCTTGGACTTAATTAAAGTATGTTGGTCCAAATGAATTGCTTTGAGTTCAAAGAAACCAATTTATTCGTGGTGAAATTCTCTCCGCGATAAAGCATCTGCTTGAAGGATAATCAGCGATTAATGAGCCATTATTAGTTTCGTACCTCTGACGAGATAACTCTGTACTGATTTCTTGATCTTCACTCATTTCTTGCTAACTTCCCAGTTATAACAAGAGTTGTCGTTGGTGTATAATCAGCCCTGTCATTCATACTGTATACGGTCTGAATCATAACCCCTGATGTAATAAACCTGCAGCTGGCAGAAAACGCTGGTGGAAAATATAATGTGGTAGAATCATGAGCGTGTACTTTATTATGCCATGTTATATTTCACCCTTATATTCCAAAGTCAAACGGTGTGTGTTTTTATTCCACTACTTTTATTTGACATTTATATTCACTGGTTGCTGCACAGATGAATATTGTTTGGACCACATTTATAAAACATTTGTCTAATAGAACACAGTAGGAAAATTAAATGAAAAGAAAGCTTTAGTGATAATGATCCAAAGATGTCTGTATTAGAAGAAGTTCATTTTAATAGATTCTTGGCCTAAGCATGAGGTTTTACTGTTCGGCCCTGCAGGACTAAAATTGAAATGGATCACCCTGAAATTGTAGTATTGGCACTTTTACGACGACTTTTGTTGCGTCGTCATTATTTCGGTCATTAGAGGCAATGAATCTGAAACAGTCGGAGACTTCCGTCTTCATCGGACCTCCTCCATGTGAATACTCACAAGTCTTCACAGGAATACTCACAAGTATTCATATGAATACTCACAAGTATTCACATGAATAAATGAGTACAACCAAAAACCACGACAGCAGGTGTCTTAAAAGGAGCACAGGTAGATATTCAGCACCGACTGTCGGAGAGTTGTTGGTTACTTTCAGACGACAGTTGAAGAGAAACGATAAATTCTTCTTTTTAAAAAAAGAAAAGAAAAAAGATCATGGAATGATTTTAGATGTTGACTGTTAAGTTGAAAATGAATTATGAATCATGAATTATAGACAATACATTTAACTGACACACGTGAGTTAATGGAATGACACGTATTATACTTAAATACATAACTCATCTCAGTAGATCATTTCATAATGTGTTAGAACACATTTACTGCTTGACACTTGATATTCATTTTAAACTGGATGGTATATAAATATATAGATACATGTATGTATAAATAAATGGGTGTGTATATATGTGTGTGTGTGTTTATATATACATATATAAATTGATAATATCTATAATTATATATGTATGTATGTGTAAGTGCATCTATATATGTATATATAGTTTTATAATATAATAAATATTATATATTATAATTTACATTATTATTATTTATTTATTCATAGTAATACGTATATACATACATTAAACATATATATATATAATATATATGTATGTATATGTATCATTTTATATGTATATAAATATAACATTACTATTATTTATTTATCCATATATAAAATGATATGTATATATATGTATTACATATATATACATATATATATATATGAGTTTTAGTTGAATCTGCGCGTTAGTTTATGTAATTTTAAACTATATTTGCTAAATTGAGAGTCACCACTTCACCGATGCCGCCATTTTTCTGACTGTGAGAAGAAACCCAGAGGTGACCCCCGCGGGATCGGGGAGAACTCGCAACCAGAACACAGAAAGGCGTTAGGTCAGGATTTGAACCCAGAATGTTCTCGCTGTGAGGCAACAGTGTTAACAACCCCGCCACCGTGCTGCCGGGACTCTAACACCCCCCCACACACACACACACACACACACACACACACACACACACACACACACACACACACACACACACACACACACACACACACACACACACACACACACACACACAC
>VRLP01007865.1:0-19542 GCA_009660295.1 Lophius piscatorius | reverse complement strand
CAGAGAGGACAGATTGAGATGGTTCTGACCCGTGAAGAGGAGGGATAGTGGATCTACTGGTAGAAGGATGCTGGAGATGGAGCTGCAGGCAGGAGGAGAAGGAAAAGACCAAAGAGGAGGTTTCTGGATGTGGTGAGAGAGGACATACAGTTGGTTGGTGTGACACATTAAGATGATGAGAAGAAGACATTCCATCTTCACCAAATTTAACATTTATTCACCTTCTGACATTTTAAACTTCCTATAAACGACGTGTGAAGAGGAAGTAAAGCCTCCAGTGACAGATCCTTTGAATAATGGGAGTTTTTATTCCGTGGATTCTTTATGTGTGTACATGAAGTACGGACAATCGGACCATGCAGGTGTTTCGGGTGTGTCGGCCCAATTCTTTTTGTTGTTTCCATGGAAACTTGGTTTCCATGGTTTCCATGCTGAGTGTCTTTGTAGAATTCTAAGGTATGAAAAAGCTGCGTTTGCTTGAAGAGCGACGTTATTTAGGTGGTTTCCATGGAAACAGTGCTCATCTCCTCCATCACGTACACCCCCAAACACCACCCGCTGCTCTGGCCTCCTCTCCACGCCGTTTCCCGTTTCTTTTAGTGACACGCGTGAAGTTGTACAACAGTGGCGGCAGACGTTTGAGAAGCACGTCTGCGGCGGTCAAACGGAAAAGACAGATTGACGACTTAATAATAATAATTCTTGTCTCTGAAGCCGGTAAGAAAAGTAGAAGGACCGGCTCCTCTCGCTCAGAGACAACAGCGGAGGGGATGAAGAGAGGATGGATTTTAAGATGATGAATACGAGGAGTCAAAACGAGGAGACATTATCGGCCCACGCCGCACTTCTCTCGCTCCCTCCTGTCGCCATGATGTGAGAGTCCGATCCTCCTGGCTGCCCTCTCCCCGGCTCAGCCTCCCCTCCGTCAGAATGGGAATCACGTCTGCTCGGTTGTGACAGGCTGGCTGGGCCCCGGCTGCCGCTGGAATCCAAATCATGAATATCACATTTGGTGTGTAGCGCTTTTTTAAATTGCTTCATTTCTCAGAGGACGTAGCTGCCGGGTGATTCCCGGCTCCCCGCCGGAATATTAGCTGTTTTCACAGACGAGTCCCGGTTGTTGTAATCCAGCCTTGTGTGTGAGTTCAGGATTGTGTGTGTGGCCGTTAGAAAGGACGAGAGAACAGCTGCTCTGAAGGAACATATCAGGTCGTCTGCTGCCTTTTCATTCATCTGCTTCCTGGAGACCGCCGCCGGTCTGAGGGTTGGATCTGATGCCGTATGGTCCACCTGATCTTTGGATCCAAAAGGGTTTTAAAATCCCTCTTTATACACTTCAAGCAGATCATAGACCCTCGTCATCCTCAAAGCAAACCTTGCAAACTTCCTGTTTCCTGCCTTAAGAAGACAAAGAATGGATTTCTCCAGACTTTATTCCAGATTCTCTGAGCGAGGTCAAACCTGCGGCTTTTACTGATTGTTCAGCTCAGTCGCTCTGCTGCAGCTTTTTGAGTCGCAGGTACTTTGATCTTAACTAGAGGTCAAAGGGTAACGTGGAAAAAAGGTAAAAATGTACCTTAGCACATTTTTTGTAAAAAAAAAAAACCTCGTAGTGAGTGAGGTGTCCAAATTTAATCTGAGTTATTATAACATTCTTAGTCTTATAAGTTCTTCCTGGCCTTGAAAGTCTTTTTCAGTTATTGCATTAACACCAAGTTTCTGCAGCGGTGGCGGCATTGATTCCGTGAAATACCAAACCTTTCTCAAAATCAACCCAGTTGTTCCTCGTGTTGGAAGTTGTGTCTAAAATACAATGTTTTTTCATTAAAAAATCTCTCCCCAGTGATTAATATATATGAATGATCAGAGTCAGATACAACATATAAAAGATAAATCTCGTCTGAGATTTGCCCCGAATTTGGACTAAATCGTACCAACGGATTGGAAATCATGTCCTGAAAAAGCGCCCCCTAGTGTTGGACATCTACAACCAACCTTTATCAAAATGAATGGCGTTCTTTCTCACTTTAAGTGTATGTGGGTTAAACGTCTGAAAATGTTCCATGAAATAGTTTCTGAGTTACGGCGTTAACACGGAGGATCTGCAGCGGACGTGGCGGCGATGGCCATTCCCTAACATCCCAGATTTGTCGGGGATAAAATGAGAAAGTTGGGCTCGATTATAACATTTACCAACGACTGGCAGTCCTGTCATTTAATCAAGACACCTTGAGAGTTCCTGTTAAGTTCTTGTTTAAAGTTTGGACCCAGAGTCAGACTCAGAGAGCAGCAGTGAAGTCTTTGAAGACGGTCCCTGGCTGGAGGGATGGACGGTGCCGGCTCGGTCCGGCCGGGACTAATTCTGCCAGCAGGGATCAATGAGGCATGGGCACCGAAGACAGATGCAGGAGTTGGCAGAGGGCGCCGAGAACCCTGGGTAAAAAGCAATTACCATAAGTCACAAAGATCGGAGAAGAATAAATGCTCGGGGGTCTGAGTGGCCGATTCTGTTCCCACTTAGAAGCTGTTTGATGTGAAGCGGTGTGGAGCAGAGCCGGTGTGCCGGTCCATGTTAACAACGCAAAGAGACAAGGGGGGAAAATCACAGCAAAGACCCTCCAGAGGCGGAGGCAGCTCCACACGTTCCACCGCGGCTCCATGCTGAGGGGCCCATTTCATCGTTGGAGGCAAATAACCCTCGCATCAGATTGATCCGTTTCTGTTTTTGCATGCAAATGAGCCGGGGAGCAATCAGGAGTGACATTAGAGTGGAATCTGCGTGGAGAATAGATCATTATTATCCTCTGGTCTGATTGCGTCGTGTGAGACGGTGAATCGAGGAAACAATCAAAGATCAAGAAGTTTTTCTATATTTACCCTCAAGAAAATCATTCACTCACTCAGAGGAGCGTCAGCAGGAAGTCAGGAGTTTCCTCCTTCATGCTTTGAATGTCTGACTCTAGCAGCACTTTATCCAAAGTGATACGACCTTGTCAATCATTAGGCTCCGTGTGTTTCCACTGATCGAGTGATTCGACTCGTCTTTCGCTGACCGACCAGATTCTTCCTATCCAGAGTCCAGAGGAACATGTTATAATGGAGGCTGGTATCTTGTATTTATCAGATTTACTTTAATAGTACGATACACTAAGCAGAGCTTGTTTTGAAAAACAATCGGACTGATGGTTGATTGGTTCGATTTAGATGAAATTTGGTGCAAAAGACTCGCCTTGTGTATCAGAACGGCTTGCGTACCAGAACAAACACAGCCTGCCTGAGGAAATGTCAGGTGTGGTTAACTGTGCAACCCACTGTTGCGTTCAAAGCCGTCCACCTGAGCCCGCGAGGCATTCTGGTGCCGATCAGAGCAGGCGCAGCGGGCCCGATCGGCTTCCTTCGTCTTCTCAAGGCATCGCACGAAGCCTCAACCCTGATCACTTTTACTGCGCTGCAGCAGAAACAAAGGACGCATCCACTCGGCCGCTGATTTACGTCTATTCTGGATGATTCTCTTCACACACGAGGTCACAAATTCTTCCGTTCAATTACTCCTGCATTCCTTCATTTCATATGATACGTCGATTTTAATGGTCCGCTGTGGACGGTTTTGCTTGCGACCAAATGAACATCCCTCGTCTAACCATCCCAGTGGCGGTCAGATAAAGAGAGAGGAACCCAAATCTGGGCTTTTGTAGAAATGAGGCAACAGAAAACCTTCATTCTATAGTAAAAAAACCAACAAAAAAAACACCTGAAAAAAAGTCACAAATTTGTTTTTAACATGACAAATTAATACAAATTAGACATAACCTGTATTTATAAATATATGTGTATATTCTCTCTATTTTCTATTTTTCTTTGTTTTATCTGGGGTCGGGTCGCCGTGGCAGCAGGCTAAGAAGGGATCAGCAGACATCCCTCTTCGCAGGAACACTCTCCAGCTCATCCTGACGGGGATTAAATTGAATAATCTGAATATTAAATTCAATTTCAGACAATTTTAGATATGAGTTGTGTCTCTTAAACAGAAACTTGATATATAAAATCTGTATTTGCTACTATTTGATTCCCTTCCATCTTTATTGCCTAATATAAAATGCGTGTCCGTCGCCGCAGATCCTTCGTGTTAACGCGATAACTTATGGGAAATGTCAATATATATTTAGAACATTAGGGGCAGCTTTGTCCATAAAAGTTTTCGGTCCGCACTTTATCAACTGTTGGTCCAATTAATTTGGTGCGTCTGAACGATCTATCATGTATATATCATATTTGACTCCATTAGTTCCTATTTCACTCACTAGGGGGAGCTTTCATATGAAAAACCCTGTTTTTCATTCCTAACTTTACATGTAATTTGAGGAGTTCGGTCGGGAGGGTCGCTTGTACAACGCAGGGGACTGGGGGCTTTTTAGGGGTATTCCCTTGCGTTTGGGAACGACTGAATAGGACTATTTATTTAACACTTAAATGTCCTCACAAGGTAAAGAAATAGCTGTGTGAACATGATTTCAATGCCTATTTTATTTTTTTGGGCCATTTATTAATTTTATATCGCAGACAATATAAATTGAAATCATGTAAATATATATTCATATTAAAAAAAGACAAATCATTAGGGAAGCATATTTGTAGACAGTGACAAACGTCAGACTCACAATATTTTGAATGTTATGGAAAATAGTCAATCTTAACGAGATTAGCTCAACTTCTTAGGTGTAGAAAACTATTTCCATCCTTACTTGACTTTATTTGATTATGTCAAGTTTCATAATTCTGTTTAGTAAGTCCTCCCATGCTGGCCCCTTTGACCTGTGGTGTACCTCAGGGCTCCATCCTTGGCCCCTTCTGTCTTTAGAACATTCATGCTGCTACTGCTTCATGTTATGAACAGGTCCCGGCACATTCTGACTGAACGTAGGAATAGAGACTCAACCAAACAGCTGAGCAGGACATTATTAAACAGAGAATTTCAGAAGCCCTTTTTCGGCGCGGTCGGTGCAGCAGCAGTCAGTCAACACGATAAAGTGAAGGAGCGACTGTGCGTGGATGGAAGGCGTGAAAACTCAGCGCTTACACACTGAGTTTTGTTGCTCATCTGGCTGATGGGATTTTCCTCATCAGCTCAAGCCCGGGCTCTTCTATGACAACCATGTCCGTGTGATAGCTGTCAAGCGTGAAGCGTGAAGAATATCTATGGAATTTGACCCACTGCCAAGTCTTCAGCAGAAGGCCCTGCGGCGACACGCAGCGGCGTAGCGATGCTCCGTGTGAACTGATGAAGATGCTCAGTGGTGCAGGCGCCAGATCCAGACTTATCCTTCGCCGCAGGTTAGTGTAGTAAGTCTGGTTTGACTGGGCGGTCGGGCGCGTGGGGAATCACGACTTTCTCTTAATGTAATGATGTTTATATAACGTTGATTTTGAAACAATGTTTTATATTATTATCCTACTATTATATCATGTTATGATAATAATACTGCTGCATCAGACTGTATTTTTATTTTAAACTTCTTTGTCTTTGAGGCGGACTTCCTGTCTCTATCCTGTACTTGATGAAGAATGTGTATTATTTTTTCATAAACCCCCCCCCGTGAGTAAAATATGACATATAAATAAGATAGATCTTCTCGAGTCGATTCTTATGCACCAAATTGGACTAAAATCGGACCAATACTTAGGAAGTTATGTTCAGCATTAAAACAAAAATTCCCCTAGTGAATAAAATATGAACAATTAGAGTCAAATATGAGAAAAATCCCTTTGAGTTGATTTAAAAAAAACAATTTTTGACAAAATCATGATAACGCGGAGGAAGTTATATTTCAAAAACAATGTTTTTCCTTACACTTATGTACAAGGTAGATCTCACAAGTCGATTCTTGTTCACTGAGTTGGTCCAGATCGGACCGACGGTTTATATCCGAAATACTGTGTTCATCATAAAGTGTGAATAAAATATGAATAATTGAATAATATATGAATATAATAATAATAATAAAGTCAAACATGAGAGAAATCTCCTTCAGTTGATTTAAATTGACCAATTTTGGACTAAATCCCACCAAAGGTTAAGGAAATATATCTCATTTAAAAAAAGTGTTTTTCTTAAAAGAGCTCCCTTTAGTGAGTAAAATATGACATAAACACAAAATAGATCTGGAGTCGATTCTTAGTCACCAAACTGGACAAAATCGGACCAACGCGTAGGAAGTTATGATCTGACACCCCTTGGAGATAAAAAGAACCATTAAGTCCTTCCAACATGTGAGTAAATGAAATGACGGCGACGGACATGATGGAAAAACAACCTTTAAGCACGACGCCATGTCTCATCCGCTCCACTGGGGTCAACGCTCTTCCTCCGAGGTCGGCTCTATTTCTATTTCCCATGTTTCGCCCTCGGGGCCCCGCCAGCGCCGCCTGCATATGTTCTAGGAGCGAACATGTTCACAGTCGTGTCTCAACCCCGACTGCTCAGGAAACGATGTATGATATTAAAAAAAAACAGGAATCCCTCGGTTGCTGCGAGCGTCGATGCGCCTCCCTCTCTGTCCCACGCTTTATTTTATCAGTGTACACACATCTCTCTCTGCGCCGCCGGCCAAGTTGGATCAGCCGGAGCGATATTGACACAGTGGGGCTGGATTCAACACGAGGAGGGAGGATGATGAGGATGAGGGGGAGGGGCATTGACAAACACATTAGACACAAGAAGTTCAAAGAAAAATACACTGAGATCCGGCACCAGTGTGTGGAAGCTTCTGGATCTTCTGGATGTAGCGTTAGCTGCATGACACACATGTGTGTGTCATGTGACATGTTGGTCATGTGACATGTTGGTCATGTGACATGTGGGTCATGTGACATGTGTGTCATGTGACACGTGTTGTAGCCACTGTGTGAGCGAGGAGACGGATGCAGGGACGCAGTGGGAGATGAGTCTCCTCTTGTTAGCGTAACTCGCTCCTCGCGTGGAAAGATGCGCCCGTGTTTTTATTTCTGCTGTCTCAGCGAGGAACGGCCGACTTTTGCCGAACCTGCCTTCCTATAAAATCCTGGCGAGTGGAGAGATGGAGGTGATCCTAAAACGCAGTGGAGTGATGTCGGAGCGGAGAGAAGATCGAAGCAGAAAAAAGAATGTAAAGGAGGAGGAAACTTGTTTCCCAGGATGCTTCACTCTAATGTCAATGCCAATTATGATTATTGATTATATTTCAATGAGCTCTGCTCTTTTCAATGCTGATTCTTCTTCGTCTTCACCTTCTTCTTCTTCAGGCTGTTCCCCTGAGGGGTCTCTACAGCGGATCATCCGTTTCCATCTTCCTCCTGTCCTCTCTGCATCTTCCTCTGTCACACCAACCAACTGCATTTCCTCTCCCACCACATCCAGAAACCTCCTCTTTGGTCTTCCCCTCCTTCTCCTTATGCTGCTGCTCTTCTGTCACAGATCTCTTCTCCACCCACTCCACCCTGAACTTTTATTTAGCATCCTGAACCGTTGACCCCAAGTCGACCTTCTCCACCTCTACTCCTTCATCCTCATCTGTCCTCCTGCCTCACTTTCATTCACACACATGTATTCTGTCTCGCTGCCTCTGACCTTCATTCCTCTTCTCACCAGCGCATACCTCCACCTCTCCAGGTTCTCCTCCACCTGCTCTCACTACAGATCACAATGTCCTCCACCAACATCACAGTCCATGGAGACTCCTGCCTGACCTCATCTGTCAGTCTGTCCATCACCACAGCAAACAAGAAGGGGCTCAGAGCCAATCCTTGGTGCATTCCACCACTACTTCTCAGATCGTCAACGATTTAAAATCGGCCACTGATTCCGTTATAAAATGTGCATGTTTACATTAGAAGGAGTGATTCATTCCAGAGTGCAGAGAATATAAAGAGTCTCTGATTCATGTGTTCCTTCATCACCCTCTTTATGTTCCTAACTTGTCCTGTGGAACAAAGCAGCTCTTCCTCTTTCAACCCTCACAATAATCAGTGTCCCCTCAGAGACCGCTCGTGTTCTCCACCCATTAGAAATGGCCGCCGCGGTGTCATGGTTGTTATGGCGAACACAATTAGACGAGGCTTCAACAATGGGAATTAATTCGCTGTCAGAACCTCCCTTTAATGTCTGCTATTGTTTCTGTCAAATCCCCCCCCGACCTCTCGTGTCTCCTTTGCTGTTTGGACGGGCTTAAAAATTCAATCTGGAGTTAAGAGCTTGTGTATCTTCCGATCCACTTTAGCACTTCACTCCGCGGTGAGCCGGGCGGTTGGGCTGAGCGGACCGGAGTGCTGTCAGGGTCAACAAACAGTCAGACTCCTACAGGTCTCCTTGTTTTCTCTGTCCTCACAGGGGACGGACGGAAATAGATCAGGTCAAGGAGATAGACAACAGACCAGGAGATAAAAAGGTTTGGCGGCGGTTTCCAGCTGGGAATATCGGCGCTGCTTTTTTAATCTTTCTATCCCGGCTCTCTGCTCTCAGCCCGTTTCTCAGGGACGGGACGAATCCGGTGGCCCACAGGGGAAACGCCTTCATCAAGTAGACTTCACTCATGCACTTGGATAACTTAAAAAAAAAGCTGCACTGCAAAAGCCGCAACACAACAGAAATGTTTACAAAGGACACTTAAAAATGTTGCGGCTTTTGCTATACTTCTTTCTTAATGTGTTGCATTGTGGCTTTTGCAGCACGTTTATCTTAACATGTTTAGGCTTTTGCAGCATATTTGTCTTAATGTGTTGTGGCTTTTGCAGTTGGATTTTCTTAATGTAATGTGTTCTGACTTTTACAGCACGTTGTTCTTTATGTGATGTGTTGTGGCCTTTGGAGTTTGTTTATCTTAATGTGCTGTGTTTTACTTTTTGCAGTGCATTTCTCTATACATCTTGTGGTGTTTGCAGCTTGTTTCTCTTAATATAATGTGTTGCGGCCTTTACAGCAGGTTTATCCTAACATGTTGTGGCTTTTGCAGCATGTTTTTCTTAATGTGTTGTCTTGTGGCTTTTGCAGCGTGATTAACTTAATTTGCAGGATTGTGGCTTTTGCGGAGCATTTTTCTCAATGTGTAGTGGCTTTTGCTCCTTTTTTTTCTTATGTAATATGTTGTGGCCTTTTCAGCGTGTTTCTCTTAATGTGTTGTGGCTTTTGCACTGTGGTTTACTTAAAAGGTTGTATTGGGGCATTTACAGCATGTTAATCTTAATAGTGGTGGCTTTTGCAGCCAGTTTTTCTTAAATTGATGGGTTGTGGCTTTTATAGCACGTTTTCCTTTTGTGGCTTCTGCAGCTCATCTATCATAACGTGTTGTGTCCTTTGTAGCGTATTTTTCTCAATGTGTGGTGTTGTGGCTTTTGCAGTACATTTTATTGAATGTGTTGTGGCCTTAACAGCATGTTTATCTAAATGTGTTGTGGATTTTGCCGTGTGCTATTCTTAAAGTGTGTAGGTGCCTTTGTAGCGTGTTTTTTCTCAATTTGTTGTGGCTTTCGCAAGCGAGTTTTTCCTAATTGGATGTGATGTGGCTTTTACAACACGTTTATCTCAACGTATCGTGGCCTTTGTATGTTTTTTCTTAATGTGTTTTGGCCTTTGCAGGGTGTTTTTCTTACCGTAGCATGTTGTCTTCTAGCTTTTGCGGTTAGTTTTCCAAATGCAGCGCATGTGTTGACACGTTGATGAAGGCTTTTTCTTAATTTGCTGTGTTTCTCTTAATTTGCGGCGCGTTGTTCCCTGTGGGCCACCGTAGACAGGGGGATTGTCTTTTCTGACAACAAGAGTTGCTGAGCAAAAATCCTCTCTTGCATAACGTTAAACAAACCGCCTGCAGGACTGAGAACAGGGGGATTTACAGAGAGGGATGGGAAATCAGTGTAAACAGGAGAGGAGAGGGGAGGAGAGGAGAGGGGAGAGGAAGGGAGGATGCTGAGGAATAAGATGGATGAAGGCCGTATGAGAAGAACGAAGAAGATCGTGAGCATCCTGGTTGAAGGAGAGGGCGACTGATGGAGGGAGGACAGCGAGTGCACTCATGGTTCTCTCACGCACACATTAAACTTTTACATCCTGGCTCTTTCCTGGCTATATTTCAGCCCTCACTCGGGAATGTGTATCTAGAGTTTGTTCCAGAACCTCTTAAAACGCTCCGAGGTTTTATGGGCAGACCTGCTGCTCTCAGTGTTGTATAAATTGTGAATTATGTCTCCTCCGCTGAAGCCCGGCCACAAGTTTGGAAAACGCTCACATTCTTTAAATCTGTAGAGAAACACACATATATGTATATATATATATATATATACATACATATATATATACATATATAGTCAATAATATAATGTTCAAATCACTTTTCAGACTTAAAATGCAAATCTTTCCGTGTTTACAGCTTCTCAGATGTGACGTCATGTTACTTTTCATATAGTTTAAGCCATTACATTAAAACCACCTGCCTTCACTTCATATACCGGGGGGTTATAATGTTATGGCTGATTGGTGTATTTATAGGGAATATATGAATACATTCGGGCAGCATTTTCCTGGGCTGTGCAGGCAAAGATAGAGAGAAAAAAGATCCAACAGATCTAGAGAACTGATTGACTTTGGGAAAGGTGTGTTTCTGACACTAGGGGGAGCTTTATCGCCAAAAGTTTTCGTGCCATGGTTTCTCACCAGTTGGTCCGATTTAGTCCAAATTTGGTGCATATGAATCTATTCGAGGAGATTTATCTAGTATTATACTCACAGAGTTCATGCTTCAATCTCTAGGGGGCGCTTTTTTTAAATGAAAAATGCTGTTTGTCAGACTGATTGACTTTGGGAGAGGTGTGTTTCTGACACAAGGGGGCGCTTTATCCCCAAAAGTTTTCGTGCCATGATTTCTCACATATGCACATGAATAGGTTAGAGGAGATCTAAGTTGTATCAATCGTATTTTTCACGGTTTAATCCCTGGGAGGAGCCTGTTTTTAAGAATGTTTTTCAGACCGTTCATGGAGGTTAATATGCAGAATCAGCTGATCCAGAATATATTAGGCAGGTTGATCAATATTGAATATAATCATGTTTGTAACTCTACTCCAAAATAAAGCTAGAGATTGGACCTTTTTTCTTTTTCTTTTACTTTTGCAGCCATATTTCCCAGCGTTTTCCTATGAAGCCTGAAGCCTCCATTTTCTCTGCCTCTGTCCGTGGTGCTGTTTGAGTCTCTGGCCGTGGCTCTGAAACAGTGAGACTGTACGTCTCGTCCTACGTCTCCCCGTCTCCTTGGTGATCAAACACTCAAAGTCTCTCAGGCTCTCCATCTCCATCGCTCTTTGTATCATTTTCACACAGGCAGACATGAAAGGCAAAGTAAAGTAAAGCAGTTCTCCTCGTCTGCAGCTTTCATTCCTTTTCTCTTCCACATCCTAATCCAACTTTATCTCTGATTGTATTCGGACTATAATTTCTCATCCGTTTGTCCCAATTAGACCAAATTTGGTGCACATGAATCAACTTGAGGAGATCAACCTTGACTACGTCGTATTTTAATAGAATAGTTCATATTTTGCTCACCAGGGGGAGCTTTTCTACGAAAAACACTGTTTTTGCATATAACTTCTTAACTATTGGTCAGTTTGCGGGTGAGATTCATTATGAAATTGTTGCCAAAGAGTAAAAGGAGGATCTGTACGTGACAGATTCTCCTGTCCTGCTCTCCGGATTCATCTGACCGGCACACAAAATGTAAGAATCCAATATTGTGTGGAGAAATCCAAAACCTCTGCGTCTGTGTGATGGTTCCATTCCACTTATCAGGCCAAGAAGGCGATTCTAGTCATCACTCTTCCCAGCTAAGTCCTCCAGCACTTCCTGGGGGATCCTGAGGCGTTCCCAGGACGGATGAGATATATAGTACCTCCA
Source organism: Lophius piscatorius (assembly GCA_009660295.1). Taxonomy (NCBI): domain Eukaryota; kingdom Metazoa; phylum Chordata; class Actinopteri; order Lophiiformes; family Lophiidae; genus Lophius; species Lophius piscatorius. Next base: position 7,631 of record VRLP01007865.1, on the reverse strand, counting down.
GCGAGTTCTGGGGTCTCCTGCCAGTTAGACATGCCTGAGGAAACCCAGAAACAAGGGAGGCGTCCTGGAGGCGTCCCAGTCAGATGTGACTGGGAGAGAGTTCAAAAATATACCGGACAAATATCAATCTGTCATTTAAGTATTTAATATCTTTCTTTCATTGTGTCTACTCTTCTTCAACACAGCAACCAAACGGTCCTTCACCAGTTCTGCTGCCCCGCCCCAGACGCCCCTGAGGCGGAGACCTCCTCCGCCTGTGTCCCAAGGTAAGACGACCGCGGCGTCCTTCCAACATCTGCACAAATGGTTGTTGTGTTTGTTTGTTTTTTTCCTTTTCATTTACTTTGAACACGTTGAGTTTTTATTCCCTGTACGTTTTAATGGCCGCCACTTACCGTGCATCCAGTAAATAACGGCGCCGCAGGAGCTCCTCTAGGCGACACGACTGCCCCCAGCAGCGTTCTCCGACTTGAAGTGGTTGGAAAGGCTTCACATGCGGTAAAATTTCCTGAATCGGAATGAACCCGTTAATCATGAAAACGTTATTTTTTTTTATTCAATGGGTTAAAAAAAAGATTTTAGGTTTAAAGATAATTTTTAGGAAATTACTTATAATATATAACAAATGGGGTTTATTAGAACTCTTATAAAAATCACACTTTTACTTGTTTCATTCATTTAATGAGAAATAATGAATGAATAGATTAAGTTTTTATTTTTGAAAAATTATTTTTTTTAAAACTATACGTTTATGTCTATATATAAAAAATGATAAATTGAACCAGGCAAAAAAAACAAAAATCAAACCAGAGAAATGTCATTATGTAGAATTAATTCGCTTAGTCGATAGCAAAAACAAATAAATAAATAAAAACAATATAACATTTATAACGATAAATGAAACAAAGCAAAAAACAAACAGTCAATTTACATCACATGTCTGAAATAAGGAACGTTTATGTTAATAATATGTAATTATGTTTTGTTTTCATGACGCATGGAGATTTTACATGTAATTAAAATACTTTAATCTTAAATATCAGACTTAAGTTTTTTTTTTTGAGCGAACTCTCCCGAAGAATACACATGAAATAAATAGACCCTAATTAATAATTGGTACCCCTATGATAATTGATATTTGGCGTTGAAGTGGCTTTCCACAAATATCTAGAATTACACAAGCAAGAACAAAAATATAAAAGTGAAAAAAGTGATTTAGCCATCCAGCTGAAAATGTCGTGTTTGTTGTTGGCGCCTGTCTGATCCAGGATTGTTTCGCAGCAGCGTCTGAGCCGGGCAGAACAAAAGCAGAGGTGAAAATCTGTGGCTCCGCCTTGTTAGAGGCAGATCAACCAACGCAGACAAAAATCTTACTTAAGGCCTTGAGTCCACGTAACATTTTGTTCTGGCACAGAAGCGCGGCGCCGCAGAAAGCTGGCATTCAGGATTCTGCATTGAGTAAATAAAACACGTCAGTTTAGGTTGATGAAGGTCGATAAAGCTTTGCTAACAGAGTTTGCACTAAGCGACGAGCTCGTCAAAATAAAAGCATGTTTTTTTGATGCTTTTGGATCACACGCTGCTGCATGTTCTGTCCGCTCAGAGAAAACACGTCGATAGTGGAAATAACAAAAAAGGATCATCGATTTAGGCCGACAGCTTACAGAGAGACTCAATGCTGCTAGAAATAAACAAATAAAAATAAATACACAAAATTAAGTCGCTCAATTATCAGCACACTAAACGTATATCCGATTAAAATCAAATAAAATAGAATTCAAATTGAAATGAAATGATGTAAAATGAAGTAGCTCTTTTAAGAGAGTGCACAATATCCAAAAACAGAACTATGAAAACTATGAACTGGAGGAAATCTGATGAAATCTTCAAACTGACGGATGAAAAAAGGTCAAATGTATAAAGAATGACACATATTTTAAATCACATGATGTCGCTTGATTATTTCCGATTGATTTTATAGAATTCGCGGTAATTTAAATAATCCCAGGTGACCCACCTGCAGCGCCCGCTGTGGAGGCGCCGCCCACGCTTTGAGGCACATTCTGTCCTATAAACACAGAGTGACAGAAGAAAGACGGGGAAGAAGAGATATCAGTGAACCCCCGGTACCACTTAACAGTAAGATGGCCGTTTTTTTCATGAGTGGTTAATGAATGGTTTATAACCAGGTAATTAACAAAGTGGAGAACACTTTATAAATCATTGATAAGCTGCTGTGATTAATAGTGATTGTTGATACATGTATTATAAGTTGAAAGGATGGATGGATGGATGGATGGAATGGATAGATGATGGATGGATGGATGGATGGATGGATGGATAGATGATGGATGGATGGATGGAATGGATAGATGATGGATGGATGGATGGATGGATGGATGGATGGATGGATGGAATGGATAGATGATGGATGGGATGGATGGATCGATATATAGGTGGATGGATGGATGAATGGATAGATGGATGAATGGATGGATGGACTGATAGATAGATGGATATATGCTCATGAATAGACATGTACATTTAAATAGAGGTATAATACACAGATAAATATAAAGCTTTATAAGGAGCTTATAACCTCATTATAAAACATTCATAAACCCTTTATAAAGGCAGTCTGATTGTAAGCTGGTACCGAACATGGATCAGTTGAATTTAAAATAAAATGGGGGGAAAAAAGCTGAAGACCTGAGTCTCTTCCCGTTTCTCTGTGCCTCTATAAACACGACTCTAGAACCGTCGGTTCTGAGCAGGAGCGACTCTCATAACATCAAAGCAGGATGGGCCATCGGACGGGTAGAAGAGAAAAAAAGACAAGAATCGATTGTTGCGGAGCCTGAGGGAAGATGTTTGTGTGTTGCTGTTAGCTAAAGGTAGGAGCAAAGTGCACCACAAAAGGTCTTCCTGTGAAGCAGACCACTTCAAAGAGGACCCTCAGGGGCCGCAAGAAGAAAAGCAGCTTGTGGTTTTTGTCTTTTGTTTTTCTGTTTGTTTTTTTTGTTCCTGTTGCGTCTTATGGCTTTTTTGAAAGGTGTATTATGTTGTTGTTGATTTACGCATCGTCGTCAGTGATCCGTTCATCATTTACTCACGTCACGCATCACCACATCACATGACATCACATGACATCACATGACATCACATGACATCACATGACATCACATGACATCACACGACCTCGCGTTGCACCCGCACCACGTGGCATCCATCATCGCTCATGTTCACCTCATGCGGGCTTGTCTCCCCACCGCGGTCACGTCTGACCGAGTCACGTATGAATACTCTCATGTAATTAAAGTGTGATCTCTGCTGTGTAAAACTCCCATCATGCATCGGTGTGTGCACTGTAGGGTCTTTCCCCCGATGGACGCCGGTGAGCCTTCTCACGCCACATGTGATGCATCTGTGTTCATGTGAAAAAAACAAAAACCCCAACTGTTCATGTTGCATGCTTTGGCTACGCAGTGATTAGAGCACAGCTTCCTGTCTGTGTGTGTGTGTGTCTGTGTGTGTGTCTGTGTGTGTGTGTGTGTGTGTGTGTGTGTGTGTATATGTGTGTGAGTCACAAAGTTACACACAACATAATACACTTAATCCAACCAGCAGGGAAATACACAACGATACCCCCGTCCAAAACATGCGTTCCTTTTGTTTTCATTTTCAGGCTTTTAGGCTTTAATTTGCCACAAACGTTCAGAATCATGTATTTTTATATTTATGAGGAGAAGAAATGCTTCCATAAAACGGCAGACGACTATGATGAATTGATTTTGCGGAGGGTTTTTCTTCAAATTTTCTCTCTTGAGGGATTGTCATGCTCAAAGTTCCCTCTGAGGTTTCTGCGGCACATTTCCCACAATGCTTTAGGGGCAGCAGGAAGTAAAATGTGGCGATTCAGTCGGTTTCCCTGCCTGCATTTCTGTCACCGATATTATGGCGTCGTCTTCGAGGAACTTCGTGTTGACGTGATGGGACTCCAAAACTGTTTCAAGGATCAGTTTCAGATTTTACACCTACATAGATCATAGTGCAAGGAAGAAGTGGATTGATTTTGGGAGCGGTCAGCTGCATATTTACGACACTAGGGGGAGCTTTAACTCCAAAGGTTTTCAAGCTATATTTCTCAACTGTCGGTCGGATTTAGTCCAAATTTGGTGCTTATGAATCAAAGGTGGAAATCTATCTTTGTTTTACTCTACAGGTTCATATATTTACTCACTAGGGGGCGCAAGTTTACCAACACTATTGATTTTTGGACACAACCACCTAACTTTTGATCCAATTTAGTCCAAACTGTCTCAAACGAACCGCCTCAAGGAGATTAATCTTCTACTTTTTCATATTTTAGTATAATATTTCAGATTTCGACCACTAGGGGGAGCTTTTTGTGGCAAACACAGTTTCTCCACAAACCATAAGTCCAACTATGTCTAACTTTAGCTCTTAGGAATTGACACAAGGAAAAGACTCCATAGAAATAGTTAGGATGAGTCAATATGGACCGTTTGAGATAACTAATGAGTCACATTTAATTTGCTTGTACAACGCAGGGGACTGGAGTTTTTTTTGTCAAAGGGAATATACCCATGCTGTCTGGGACGACAGCATCGGACCAGTTTGCCAGTGTTGAGAAGCGGCGAGCGTTTTCTGGTAGACTATGCGTGACGGCTCGTAGCTTTAAGCTCAGAGTCTATATTCTCTGCTTGAGTCTATATTTTTCTTTTCAGCCCGTTTGAACAGCAAACAGCCGCCGGCGGCACTGACAAAAGTGGATTGGGAGCTGGAGTTTACACGGTAAACATCTGGTTCTGTTCGACAGTTGCGAATGTGTCTCCGGGCCCGGCGCAGCAGACAGGTTGGGTGTCTGCAGCTTATAAGAACCGGACTAGGATCTGTTACTCTGTGGAGATGTGGAAGTCCTCCTGTGGGAACTGGACTCCTCATCTCCTCTGAGCCTTAGGAGGCTCCTGCAGCAGAGGAGGAGTGACGATGCTATGTTCACCACCGGTCCGGGCGGGAAGGACTGTGAGGTTATTCCAGATTTACCTCATTTGAACCGCCTAAAGGGGATCTAACTTGTATTTGCCATATTGTACAGTAATGGTTCATATTTCCCTCACTAGGGAGGCTTTTAAAGAAAACACACCATCACATCTGAACCATGTGTCTAAATTTATCTCCTATGAATCGACTCCAGGAAATCTGTCCAGTTTCATTCCTGAGCTCAGAATAAACTAGTTAACTGAATTGATCTTCATGATTGAGTCACTCTGGGATCAGATCCTAGAGCAGACTTCATAGAAATAGTTAGGTTGAGGTCGCTGTGATGAACCTGCCCGCCTCTCGCCTAATGATAGCCGGGATGTTTCCCGCCCCCCCCCCGGCACTAATCAGGATAAGCAGTCGCAGAAAATGGATTGATGGGCTGGTGAGGCATCATAACGGCACTGATTGGAGAGTAAAAACTCATTCTGGAGCTTTGAGTTAAATTTAAAGTGACCAGTCCGCCTCTGGCAGGTGACCGCACATATTTTTGGCGGCACTCTCCAGCCTGACAGGGAATCGACTGCCAAAATCCACTGTCCTCCACCCACATCATGGCCCACATGGAGAGACAGACATATTGCTAATCATCTAAAAATACCCCTTGAGTCATCCTTCCTGCGGCGCTCCTGCCAAATGACTCTCACACACGAACAACATCCAGCACCTTAATGAGGAATGCTACGCTAATTAGCTCAAACACTCGCGCCGCGGTGATCGGAGAGGAAATTGGGATTGTCGGAGAATAAGTCGCATCTTAATGAAACACATGATGAAGGTTTCGTTTAGAGGTTCCGGCCTGTTGCTAGGCGGTAAAACCCGAATTCAGGATTCGTCGGTCGGCTTTTTTGCTTGTCTGATTAAATTTGAGCCGATCTCCGTTTTAGAAACTCACAATGTAATTAAAGTTTAACGACAGGATCTAAAAGAAAGATGGGACACGGGGAGACGGCTGGAGTCTGTTACTCAGAAGGAGGACAGCACATTTGGGTCAGTGCCAGATCGGGTTTTCTGAAGGTCTGCGTCACCGGTTTTATCTTCGTCTAAAAATATCTTTTCATCACGAACGCCGACGAAAATGTCGATTGATTCCAAAAAGTGCTTAGGATGACGCCGACACCTCGACAGATCCCAGCGAGGAGAGTGATGATGTTTTCCAGGGTAATTAATCCGCTTCTGCTCTAGCATGAGTAGCTGTCGTCTCCCTGAGACGCCTTTCCCTCTAATTAAGCGTTGGAAATAATACTAAACCGCGCTGATTATCGGCGCCGGGACGGTGAGGGGGCGAAGGAGGACGCAGCTTTAGATGCTTCGTCACTTTAGCCAGCAAACCCAGACCGGCAGAGGTCGCGGATGTGGAACGATGATGCGTTGGAACAGACGGAGGAAGTCAGAGAATGATTGATCTGTCCCTTCGGAGGATGTTCAAGGGCATGCTGGGAAAGTGCGCCTGAAGCTTTGTTACTTATTCAGGACTTGGCCCCGACTTCTTACCATTCACTGTCCTCAGCAAGGAAATAAAATGTAGATTTGAATTTTTAAGTCTTATACACTCTGAATATACCAATTTCTTTTTATTCAGTTCTGGAGGGAGACTTTCCAAACACTTCCTGTCAGGAGTCGGTCCAATCTGAATGTTCGGTGCTCCAGTGTGGATTTGTCCTCCTCTGTTATTGTAATAACGGCAGAACCATTAGTTTGTTTTGATTTCCCTGCCTTCCTGCCGCCATCTTCCTCGTGGCTCCGATCCAATCAGGGACGCAGCAGAGTGTCATTTTCCTGAGGGGGTCCATCCATTACGCCGATGGTCCCGGTTCTGGCTCGTCCCTCTTCAAAACACATCCTCTCAGAATTGAAATCAGCCCCCGGCAGCATCGTGAATGAATGAGCGCGGCGTTTTAAAGCGCGTGGGTGCTGATATCACATCCGTGGTCCGGTCAGATGTTCAGATCTGAGGCTTACCTCGGCGCTGAGAAGCCAGTGGAGGATTTTGTTGCTGAGGAGGTTTAATAAAAGCACAAGGTTCGGAGGACTTTGCTGCGGCGTCATGCCTGCGCGCTTCCTGAGACTCAGCATTAGCTCACTTTTATGTTTCAGACTCGGTCTACGTCTCGGAGCCTGCAGCTTAGATCTTCTTTGACACGGACAAATTCCCTCCAGGGGCAGAGTTAAAGCCCCCCGCTGGTTTTACATGTTCCAGTCCGTTTCAGACTGCCACTCAGCCGCTGTGGCGCTCAGGAGGAGCTTTGTGGAGTCGAGGCCACCTGATCCAGTAAAAAGTCTCTATAATCTGCAGGTGGTGGAATTAGATTTTTCTTTTACCACCAATGAGGTCTACAGTCCTGACAAGTTGAATCTTGGGAAATATAGGAAACCACATTTATGAAAACCCATAGAAAGTGTGGGTAGGACTGGGATGGTCATGGCAGAACCTTTATTCTGTGACCTCTGAACCATTCTTGGGTTGATGTTGAGGTGATCTTCAGATCCTTGTCCTGCTGGAAGGTCCAACCACGACCCACTTTAAGGTTCCTGACAGGCTTTTAGGTCTTCATCCAGTATCTGCT
>VRLP01007864.1:0-19544 GCA_009660295.1 Lophius piscatorius | reverse complement strand
TGACCATAAAGCATTGCTGCTTTTTGGTCAGGCTTTTATATAGTTATTCTTTTATTCTTTTATTGATGCTTTTATCTGCTTTTACTTTGTAGCACTTTGAGATTTGATCCAAATGTAAAGTGCATTATAAATTAAATGTATTATTATTAGTAGAGAACCCAGGCAAACACATGGAGAAGAGGCACTCTGGAATCAAAGTCAGAACCTTAGTTTGAGACACAGTGCGAACCACTTCCTCATTGAGCCACCACTGTATCATTAAATATAATATCATTATAAACGTCCTAATAGTTATCGTTCAAATGATGTTTCCATGGTGAACAGTCATTCAAATTTTTATTTCAATGCATTAAAATCTTAACTTTACTCACCACATAATTCCATGTTGCAAGGATATTGTATTTAAACAAAGTACATTAAACTCTAAAAGTAACTAAAATATTAAAAAATGGCAATCTCAAAAAATTTGATTTTATAACATTAAGTTAGCAGTAATTCAAACACAGATTCTGATCTCCATCCAGGTACAGTAAGCTCCTGGACACTCTAACGTAGGCCTTTTTTTTTTTTTTGACTCTACTCAGGCCCTCTTCTCTTCTGGCTGGTGAACATCAGCCTGGCCTGGCAGCTTTCCTAGACTCCAGAGCCTGAACAGCTGAATGTGGGAACAATAATAAGTGGATCTGACGCCTGTTTGGAATAAGTCAGGGATTAACCAGACATAGAGGGTGACAGCTGCATATGGAAAATCCACAGCAGAGGAGAGAGAAAGGAAAACGGGGATAAATGTGTTCAACAAAATAAAGTAGAATCAGAAAATGGATTATGGAATAAAATAATATAACCGTAGGCTCTGACTTGATGTCCAAGTGCCACCAATAAGGTAATAACAAACTATGCAATCATACTCCAGAAAGTGGCATAAACAGAGCTACTACATATCCAAAATGTCTGCAGATGTCAATGCGCACCAACGTTTGGAAGTGTAATCCAGGCTTAAATTGGTATTCACTAAACTACTAGAGACACCTTTTAAAACGTCTGGCTCTTTTAGACATGGATCAAAAAACATTGTAAAGTTGCTGATAACAAAATTAATTAAAATTACCCTCATCCATTTTCTGGATCCACTTATCCTGTTTAGGGTTGCTTGGGGAGCTGGATCCTATCCAGCTATAGAAAAAAAACATCCATTCACATTCATACTTAAGGCCAATTTAGGGTCTTCAAATAATTATTTACCTGTTTTTGGTCTAAGAGAGGAAGCCCGAGTACCTGGAGGGAGCCTCAGCAAAACCATGGGGAGAACATTCTAAGTCAAAAAAAAGGCCCGAGATTCCCTGGTTGAACTTCAATCTCAAACATTATACCACTATGATGCCCTAATTAAAAATTCACAGCATCAAGAATGTATCATAAAAATGCTGATCATTGCCAAAATCAGCAGATCAGCCTCAGGAGCAACTGGCAAAGAACAGGAAGATCACAAACAAACTAGGTACAGTTTTAACAAATTATGATCTACTCTACTTGGAATCTCTGTGGTAATAGTTATCTTGAATTTTCAAGCAAACTTGTCACAATTTAATAATAATAATAATAATACATTTAATTTATAATGCACTTTACATTTGGATCAAATCTCAAAGTGCTAAATTACAGGGTTAATAACATGTGGTCTTTTCAGGCCCAATAATGTGAATATAATCATACATTATATGAGTTTATTATAGTCTTTATAAAGCTGGCTTAAACCGTAAATTGAAAATTTCGGATTGGTTCCCATATAAACACATGAGTGTTTAAAGTCCAGGTTAGTTGAATTTCCGATTTCAATTTTTCAAAATAAAAGCCTGGAACGTACACATTCTGTGTGAGTGACATTAATCTTCCGGTATAAAATATCTTGTTATCTCAAGCTGAGAGGTTGTTAATAAGACACTGACCACAGTTGTGTCATACACAAGAGTTTTTCACAAGTTAGAGTAGAGTTCTGGCACACACACATACACAAAAACAGACTGTTGAGAAACCATGAGCAACAGGAAACCTGAGAGGGCAGAGACATGCTTTAATTTGCCTGCATGCCGCCTCAATCCCACCCTGACTGCTGCTGGCAGCAGTCAGGGTGGGAGCAGATGTTGATCCCGACTACGCCTTTCGTCTCAGATGGCTTGTGACAGTAGTGGCGGTGGTGGGGGGCAGATCAGGTTTGTAACAAACCACCTAAAGAACAAAAGGCCACTTTATCCATGCCCTCGCTCCTCTCCTCGCAGCACTAGGAGACATGATAGGATCTGACAGCACACATGAGTATTAATTTAACAGAAGGATTCCTTTTACCCCCTGCCCTCTCTCGCTGGAGGTACAGCTTTAATGATAACTAATCTAAAATAAGGAATGTGTCATGTTGTACCAGATGCTGCTTTGGTGGGAGGATGGTGAACAATCCAACTTTGCTTACGGACTGAAGTCATGGATAGGACAGGGATTTACTGTACGGTCAGATGATGTGTGCCCATTCAGTGTTCACCTCCCGAGCAGGCCTATAATATTGACTTTTGACTAAATGTCAAAGACGTTTGAACAGGTCACTGACAAGACAAGTCACTGCCTTGGATATACCTCCCATTGCATCAAACGATCGGCAGAGACTGCCTGAACACAGGGGAGAGAAGAATTCCCTTTGGTCTGTTTTAGTCTTGTCAGCTCTATGCGAAACAAAACATTTTGAGAGATGGCGTTATTAAATGACATGATTCAAGCGCTGACTCGTGTGACTTAAAGGATTTCCAGTGAACAATGTAGGTATGGATTTCTTGATTTTTATTTTCATTTTCTTTATCCTTAGAAGAACCTTGAGTTCAGTCATCTAAGCACAAGACTTATCAGCGATGGGCAGCGGGATTAGAGCAGAGAACTGTTTTGAAAATGCCACAAGTCAAGCAAGGGTCCAAGGTCTAGCTGTATGTTTTCATGAAAGAAATGAATTAAAGGTATGTGATATAAATAAGACGGTAAGTTGTCAGGAAAAGGTACACTTGGGGATTTGTGAATTTTTTTTGGTGACTTACAAAACAACTTATATTACACATAATGCAGCAGTGGATTCAACTACTCTAGGAGAAATCTTGTTTTATATATTAGGTAAGGAAGGTAAGAGTTAACAATAATTTGAGTAAATTAGTGTGTTTGTCCTTTTTCATACTGAAAAATGTAATTCTCATTCCAAATGTGAGCGTGAAAGCAGCTTGGAAAGCAAAAGTGACAAACCCAACTTCATCCATCCATAATCATTCATTCAGATGAGGAAGTGCTGGCCACATACCTGGTAACTAGCACAGCAGTGTCCACTGGTGGGATGTCATCCCTTCCACCAGGAATGTGGTTGGTGCCAAGGTATCGTGGACCCCCAAACTCTTGATACTGCCAATTACAGAAGCTCTCCAGAGACCTTTCTCCATGATGACGCACCTTTAGCTTTTCCTGAAAAGAAGATACCGAAACGGGTTAACATTCTCCCCGCAACATCCACAATGTCTCCTATAGCTCTGAACCTCCATGTTTCATATTAATGCATAAGTTCCCACGTAGGTGTAGTGTTATTTATCGAGAATATATGGGTGAGAGTGTCCGAGATTGCGAAATCTGCTATGGAGATGCCCTTCTTCTCTAAAATACACCCAAACTAGATGGCACTTTACTTGTATTTCCAAATATCCACTGGAAAATCTAAATAGCTATGTTTGTATATACATATATATATTCACATATATGTGTGTGTGTGTGTGTGTGTGTGTGTGTGTGTGTGTACACACATGTGTGTATATATATATATATATATGTGTGTGTGTACACACATGTGTGTATATATATATATATATATGTGTGTGTGTGTGGGTGTGTATATATATGTATGTATGTATATATATATGAATGTCCTTAAAGTGTTTTCATCACTTGGGACTACTTCCTGTCTCTAGGTTCATGCCACTTGTCACAATGGAGTATGATTATCCTTGTGCAGTGAGAGATAGCCTAGAGGGAGCAAAATATGAAGCTCTGTTTTCTATAGATAAATTATATACTAAATATCATAAAATAAATATGATATATCCTTCTAAGTCTCCCTATCTCAAAAGGACTATTTGCAAACAAAACTATATTTTTGTGAACACAAGAAAAGTCCCCTCTGATCCTATGATATATGTGAGAAGGCTGGAGTCTCTCCAGTCAAGATCTCCAAAAGTCAGCAATTATAGTCACCAAAGCAGAGACTTTCTGAGTAACACAATTATTACATATAATCTGTTGTAATTAAAAATATCTTTAGGCCATTACATGTTCTATCCTGATTGAGCTCACAACAAATAATCTTGGTAGATAAAGTGCATTATATGTATAGTGGAAAATACATGTTTTTGAATTTGGGTTAATTAATCTGGCCTCACCAAAATCTGTATATTATTTAGTGTGGGGCTGTTAATTTTTTACACTAAGAGGTCAATCAGAACCAGAACGAAACTAATGAGAACCAGACAGACTAATTTTATTTAGTTTCTATGCTACAAAAAAAAAATCTGGCAACCAGTATCATACACAATTTAAAAGTGGAAATAGGTCAACATATAAAAGCTTAGAATTAAATTAATTACAGAAATATTCAACTTCTTAAGATATGAATCAAAGATGTAGTTCTTTGAGTTCTAGAGCTGTAATCTAGTTAATTGCATATATAAGCAAAAAAAGTTTTCAAAACTACAATAAATCAAATGCTCAAAATTCAGAAAATATCAATGCATATGAAGATGGTTGGTGTGACAGAGAAAGATTCAGTTCAAGATGTAAACAGATCTGCCATGGCGACCCTTAAAAGGCCCTTAAAATAATAAACTCATTAAAAGCAAAAGGACCCACTTCATTTCTTGGTTGTTGTGTGTAGGAGGAGTTGTGAAAAAATATTAAACTTTATTTATGCTCCAGAAACAAAACTTATTACTGCTAACTTTTTTTAATGATTCACCAACTGCAAAAAACGTGGATCAATGCTTTCATGCAAAGAAGATTAGCAGGAATGCTTTAGATTACATACAATAAAATCCTTGTCATGGATGAACTCTTCATGGATGAATTGAGAAAGTGTAGCTAGTTTTTATATGCCTTCATATTTACACTTTCCTTCATTACTTAGACATTTGGATTCTGACGGGTTGTGTTTATGTTTGAATCCACAGGATAGAGAATTCCTCAACCACACACATACGGCGGGTGGAGCCACCATCAGCTGACAACCTCAGGTTGGTTGGGTCAACTGAGTTAAAGGGTTCATAGAGTATGAAAAGTCAGACTTACCGGACGGCTGTGAAGCAGCACCATCTTGGTAACTCGAATGTTGATCCTGACTCCCAGACTCTTGTGGTGGAACATGTTGTAGACCTGCAAGAGAAAGAGCAGCATTACTACTGGTTTCACCAACAGGGGAGAAGAGAAAAAAGGAAGACCAATGAGCAGAGAGGATTCAAGAATGTTTAGGATTTGTTTAATGTGGACATTTTAGGAGTTATACATGAGTTACAGGTCCAATGTTATGTTTCTTTATTTCCAGCATTTATGACTGTAGAACTGGGCATCTCACTCAGGAAGGTGTAGAAATGACAACAGCAGTGAAAAGACCAATCTATAGAAATGTGACAGCCACAAACTGTAAGCAGGCTTACATAGGTGATAATGCACATATGTTGAGTGATCAGCCAGAACATTACAACCACTGGCAGTTGAAGGGAAGCTTGGAAACCCTTGTTCTTGCATTCATGCGGACGCTACTTGGACACGTACCAACTACCTTAACATTGTTGCATACCAAGCACACCCCTTGATGGAAATGGCATTCCCTAATGGCAGTGACCTCTTTCTGCTTGATAATGCACCATGCCACACCCCAAAAAATAGTTCAGGAATGCTTTGAGGAACGTGAGTTCAAGGCGTCGACTTGGCCTCAGATCTCAATCCAATCAAGCATCTGTGGAATGGAGACCCCACTTCGTGACTTACAGAACTTAAGGAGCTGCTGATAACATCTTGATGCCAAATAGAAGAGCACACCTTCAGAGGTCTTGAGGAGTCCTTGTCTCAGTTGTCAGAGTTGCTTTGGAGACAAAAGGAGGCTTACCCAGTAATAGGAGATATAGAGTTAGTGCTGATCGATGTATATCAATGCAGTACCAGCATAAGCAAAGCCCTTTACGTATGGCATTTCAACTTGCAATGATGATGATGGTGCCATGCTACCCGTCTCAACATACCTCCTGATCCACAACCACCAGGGATGGATCCTGATGATATACGTATAACAATTCAAATGTGACCAATTTCAAAACTTGATATAACCAAACTGTGGTGAAGCTGTAAGAAACAAATGAACCACAATTATCATTAAAAATTTGCTAATTGAGTTGAAGTTGTTGTAGGAGGTAATTGGATTGATATTCCTTAGCTACATGCAATTCATTATACAACAGTATTGAGCTAATATTTAGCTGAAGTGAGTTAAATCTCACAGCAAGAGGTTGAGGATATCATATGGACGATGAAACCCTCCACCTGTGCCATCGACCCCTTTCCTACAGCCCTGGTGAAAACAAACATCTCTTCCATCAGTCCCCTGATCACCGCTGTAATAAACCAAGCCCTCCAGGCTGGCCTTGTTCCACCTGCCCTAAAAGCCACCATAATCAGACAACTCTTTAAAAAACCTACTCTCGATACAGAAGTTTTGCAAATTAACGGCCCATTTCCAAACTCTGTTTCCTCTCCGAAGTACTGGAAAAAGTAGTTGCTGCCCACCTCCAGGACCACCTCAAATACAACAACCTTTTTGAAACCTTTCAGTCTGGTTTCCGCTTCGCCCACAGCAACGAAACGGCTCTGCTTAGAGATACAAATGACCTACGGATGGTAGCAAATACTGGTTCACCTTCCTTCCTGTATCTCCTTTATTTGTCTGCTGCCTTCGACACTGTTGACCATGGAATACTCCTACACCGCCTACATCACACCATTGGACTCCCTGTCACCGCTCTAAACTGGTGTCAATCCTACTTCATCTACAGATCAGAATACATTTCCCTTGGAAGTGCAACCAGGGTTCAGTCCTTGGCCCCATTCTCCTCATGCTGTACATGCTCCCCCTTGGCCATGTCATCAGTTTATATGGACTCTCATTCCATTGCTACGCTGATGACAAGCAAATCTACATAAAACCTGAGACACATTCCTCGGCAGCTTCTCCATCCTCATCATCATCATCATCTCCCGTATCAACTCTCCATGCTTGTCTGGAGGAGATAAAGGTGTGGAGGAAAAAAAGACTTTCTCCAGTTGAACAGCTACAAAACCGAAGCAATCTTAATTGGTACCCCACATCAGACCCAGTCTTCCTCCATAACCAGTATTACCTTCTCTGGTCACGACATTCCCCTCTCTTCATCAGTCACCAACCTCGGCGTAAGATTCAACCCTCAACTCACTTTTGAATCCCACATCAAACACATCTGCAAGATCTCCTTTCATCATCTGAGAAATATTTCCAAACTCTGTTCTTCACTCACCTTGAGTGATGCTGAAAAGCCGGTTCACGCGTTTGTCTCCTCCAGACTAAATTACTGTAACGCACTTCTCATCGGGATCCCTGATAAAAGTCTTCAAAGACTACAGTATGTTCAAAACAGTGCTGCAAGGATCCTGATGAGAGCGCGTAAACACAAACACATCACCCCCATTCTTTATTCCCTTCTTTGGCTTCCCATCTCCAAAAGGATTGATTATAAGATCTCTCTCCTCACTCACCAGTGCATCCATGGTAACGCACCCCCCTACCTAAAAGAACTACTCACCCCACTGACCTCAACATGATCCCTCCGTTCTACCCACTTAATCAGCTTCCTCCTTCCCTTCCTTCCATGGGTGATCGGTCCTTCTGTTCTGCTGCCCCTAGTCTGTGGAATGCCCTCCCTGACCATCTGAGGGCTCCACAGATGACAGATACTTTTATAAAAGAACTTAAAACTTTCTTTTCTAATAGAACTTATAACTTTCAATTAACATTGCATTATTATATTCATTAATTTAGTTACTTTTTGTTTTTTTATTAATGCTTTTATCTGCTTTTACCTTGTAGCACATTGAGATTTGATCCAAATGTAAAGTGCGTTATAAATTAAATGTATTATTATTGTTATTATTATTAAAGCAGCATCTTTCATTGAGAACTGAAAGGAACAGTAGCTCTGAGTTGTTAATGGTTGTAAGACTTTTTATAAAGAGTCTAGTTTCATCATCTTGTACTTCCTTTCATCTCCATATTAAGTTCATTAACTCAGCACTAGGGGATAAAATGGTGCACAATTTTTTAAGTTTAAAAACTATTTTGAATCTTAAAATAAACTCAATTCGCATTTGTGACTTCACTCAAATGGTTATTGGCACCCATCAATCAGTCATGGAGAAATGCACAAATCCATATGAGTTATCAAGTTTGAGCTTGACAAATCAAGGGACTAAAGAACCAAAGTCTTTTAAGCTCCTTGTTTGAGTAATATCTCACGAGTAAGGAAACACTGAGTAAGCATGAAAGGAATTTGGTTATGAAAGCTGTAAATAGCTTAGAACATGCATTGATACATATTCTTGAGTAATATTTATATTGCCACTGCAGATAGATTACAAAACTTTTCCGAGGACAGAATTGTAACTGAAGAGATTTACAATATGAATACAACCATTTTACCAAATAGAAACAATATTGGAGCGTGCATATGTTTTCGCTAAAACACAGGAGGCTATTGCCGTAATAACCCACACCAGTAAATTAAACTTAAAAATTGTGATAAAAATTTAACATTAATCTAAAGCGAGAGAAGTACGATTAATTACCAACTTAATACAGTGGTTTCTTTACATTAGACTTGATAAACTCACAGGATGTGTAGCACAGTAGGTAGCACAAGATAGGTTATTTGGTTTCTCTCAGCTGCTTGTAGGTGTGAAAGGTTGTCAGTGAATGTGTCGGCTCTGTGATGAAGTGGTGACTTGTCAATGGGGCACCTTTTTGGCATAGGTCATCGGGAATAGGCTCCAACACCCGTGAAACAATGACATAAGCTGAGCTTCTTACCATATTCATGACAGTCAATAGGAATCTCTGGGCTGCCTCTGCACCATGGTACTGGACCATATCGGAATCGGCAACCACAATTGTCTCGACTGTGTACGCTTCATGCAGGCGGATGGCGTTTCTCTTTCCGCGTTCTTCCTCACGTACTTTTGACATCTTCTCCTTCTTCTTCCCTACCACAAACAGGCAGAATGACAAAAAGAAGACTGAGGTTACCTTACCACACTAGAGGTAAACTTGTTGTGAGAAGGTTTTTTTTTATATCATAATACTATATAAACAATATACTGCGCAACTCATACTTTTAAATTTAAACTGTCAGTTCCCAGACAGAATCGATAAATTAACCCAACTGACTTTTAAATAATTTAAACACATCGAGAGGAAATAGAAAATAACCTGGATTATAATCAAGCCATGCTACAAAATATACTGTAGATCAGGAAAGTTAAGACACATTTCATTTCCTTTGTCAAATTAATTTTCAACAGTCAAATTCAACATTAATCCAAATAATGACAAATGTACTGTACTTGTACAGTGCTTTCCTAGTCTGATCGACCACTCAAAGCACTTTTAAAACACGAGTCAAGATTCACCCATTCACATAGAAATGTATACAGCGATGATAGAGGCTTCCATGCAAGGCGCCACATGCTCATTGGGAGCGGTAACCATTCAATCCATCATTCAAACACCAATGGAACAGCCACTGGGATCAACTTGGGGCTCAGTATCTTGCTCAAGGACACTTTGACATTTGGACTGCAGTGGCTGGGGATCGAACCACTGACCATCAGATAGTGGACAACCTTATCCTGCCTCACCCACCGTGATGTTGTCTTCGTTCTCTTATGTCAAATCAATTAAATAAATGAATATGACTTGTCTTATGTTATGAAGGTACAGTGTAACACCTGAGAACATCATCCTGTGCTGTCAGGGCATCGGCACTGTGCCAACCATCGACCTAGCTACTAAATGAGTATAATCCTAAACTGAAATCTAAAATTGCAAATGCCATAAAATCATTGAATGAAACTCCAGGGAAAAGTTCCGTCATATTAATAACGCATATTAGAAATAGACTCCATAGGTTTTCTGTATGACGTTAAATGGTGTGTGTGTATGTAGATATGTCTTTTGGGGGAAGTGTTTACATCATTTGAGGAGACTGTCCCTGGAGACTGGTCAGAGTGGTAAAAAGGAATGGAGTGAGGTATAAAACAGAGAGGAAGAATGGAAAGCTTTATAAGACAGCAACTTATCTTGTGTTGGTCCTCTAAGGATAAAGAACAACCATTTCAAAATCCGTGTAGGTCAGTGACTGAATATGTTCCGGAAGCCGCTCCAGGATTTGACAATTCTCCAATGGTTCATTGTAGTTCATTGTGGAAAATCCATTTAATAGAGCTAGTTCTTAAGTACTTAACGCTATCTTCAAAATATGATTCTATTCTTATTTGCATAAGCTTAAATGTAAAGGAAGTAGATTTTATGTTATCTCTCTATGATATAGCCATCACTCCTCCGTTTTTTTCCTTTTCTTCTAGTTTACAGGTGTGTGTGTGATTTATAATCTCCCTCCTCTCTCCACACTGGTTCAGGTGAAAAAGTTACTTAGCTACAGTATACCTGCAACAATGTGTGATGCACTCATGTGTGCACCTGAATTGTTTATTTTAGTATCTACAGTTATTCCTAGAGTTGAGTAACTGTGTAGTACAGTGAAGCTTTTGTGTTTAGTGCATTTCCTGTTTGATAATTACTTTCAAAGTAAGATGAATTGATTATCTTGTCACTGTGCACCTGTACTATGTGTGTTGCCTGTCAGCAGGTTGGATGCATTAGGAAGCAGGTGAACATGTTATCCTGAAGTTGATGTGCTGGAAGCAGGATGAAATGGGTTACTGTAATGATCTGAGGAATAATGACAAAGGGCAAATTTGTGATTCTAGACCAACGGCTCGGGGCATCTCCAGAATCGCAGGTCCTGTAGGAAATTCTTGGTCTTGCGATGATCAGTACCTCGAAAAGTACAGGACCATGTGCACCAAGGCTTAGCAGCTGAGTTTACATGGATACTTTTCCTTTCTTCTGTTATCTAACATTATGTAAGACAGCGAAGGTTGCGTTGTTGCGTTGGACTCACCAGAAATGTAACGATAACATCAACCTCATCTGAACTAATGTTAAAAGTGGACAACCGCTCTACCAACTGAGCTACCGTCGCCCCCCAGCGTCACTACTGTATGTCACAGATCCAGACAGTTTTTCTTGGATGTATCAGTAAAATTCATTATTTCTTACATTCCCACTTAATTCTTTGAGAGTTTATACTAAAAACAAACTCTCTGCTATGGTCCAGATCATTAAAGAGTTGCACCGCTGGGCACACGCTGACCAGAGATGGGTCCTGTCAAATGGTGAAAGAGGACCCGCAGTTGGTTGGTGTTACAGAGGGAGATGCAGAGGACCGGGGAAGATGGAAACTGATTATCCCTGTGACCCTTTTGTGATGGGCAACCCCTAAAGGGAAGAGACGAAAGAAGAAGACTTTGCTCCTTTGATTCATGTGATGTTGGCATAGGAGACAACCGGCCAGCACAGTGTTTTAGAGAAAGATGTCTGTAGATTTAGAGGCTGGCAGGAACTAAGATATTATTGCGAGAATCTGCATGAATTTTCCCTGAACCTAACTACTGTTGTACATGGGCGGACATTTACACTCTCGAAGTGCTTTTTCTAGTTTTTTCAATAAGTTTAATCAACTTTTATTTTTTTCCTGCCTTTTAGATTTCATCTTTGTTTTGTGGATTTTGGATTAATCTTGATTAAAGGTCAACCGTGGGCTGACCTGTATTGCGTGCTGGGTGGATTAAATCCACCAAAGTTTTTGTCTGTATTTCTGAGGCTGCAAATTTATTTATAATTAAAAGATTTAATTCAAAAAAATCCGTAAGAATAGAATACGAGTCTGTACACACAGTTTGTTCAGTAAAGCATGCTCACAGTTAACTAAATGAAGTGCATTAACGCATGGTTCTTCATTTTTTCCGTGTGACCCTCTGAGTACAATGTAATGGGTGGTTTTGTTATAGTCCTGTCTGTTGGAAACTTGTCTGGCCGTTTTCTTCCGACACAATATCAGGAAATTTCACTGACAGACGTCCTGCTCAAAACGTGCTTTTTAGCACCATTGTCTCCAACACTAGATAACTTTGAGCATAACAATCAGCAATGTCTGAGACATTAAAAACAACTTGTATTGCACCAAAAACAATTCCGCAGTCACATTCTGATGTTTGTACAGATGTTGGTAAAAATTGTAAGAATTGTATAAATAGTGATCAGATAATGAAAGATAATAACAATAGTATCAGATAAGGTGGATAATCAGCCGGCCACTCTAAATCTCCAATCAAAAGCATTTTGAGGAAATAAATGCATTTTGACCTGTGAAACTGTTTAACAGTGTCAAAATAAATATAATTAACTAGAAATGATATGTGTTTGATAGCAAAGCAGATAAGTCCTGAGGGTTTGGAACAGTTACTGATTACATTTGTCTGTTTCCATCTCTCCTGGCTTGGCTCTAGCAAGTTAAACACACCAGCTTGCCAACACATTCTAATGAATGTGTTGGCAAGGCTTAATGTAATCTGCATCTGGATATCGGACTTCCTCACAAACAGAGTCCAGACAGTTCAGATTAGCAGTCACACCTCCCCCCACCCTACTCTTCAACCCTAGGGGCCCCCATGATTGTGTTCTCAGACCCCCTCCTGTTCATGCTGCACACCCACGACCGCAATGGGAGAGGAGACACAAGTAGAACCCCATTCTGAAGTATGCAAACAACACCACATCTTTGCTTCCATTACAGTGATGAATAAATATAGCAAGGAAACCCGCATATTTTACATTGCTTGTTTCCTACATAATGGTCCTTATTCGCAAAAGCAAAAGCAGAATGCTTATTTTAGAAAAACGGACACAAAAAAAATAACCTTGTCTACATCATAAGAGGAAAACTAAAGCAGATGCAATTTTTTTTTGGCTTTTTTTGATGACATCACAAATAAATTACTTGAAAAGAAAGCTAAAAAATTAACAATTCTTCAAAAAAAAATCTGAAAGGCTAAAGTTTCAAGACCTCAAGTTACTGCTACCTTTTACAGAACAGCATTAGATATTAATAATGATTGGAAAAATTGCAAACAGGCATTGGTGTTAAACACCAAGACAAGAGGGCTCTGCAGTGAGTGATATGGTTTCATGTGGTGATAGGACTCTTTCTTAATTAGCTTATATTGTTTTTACATTGATCTTGAATGGTAAATTATATATCTAATCATTTGATAGTGTCTAAAACTCCCTTCCTGATATTCACAAATACTGCATCAGATTAAAGCTAGACCTATACGGTCATCCCCAACAGCAAGGATATATCCCCGAAAAGTTCCCAATCCCCTGAAAGTACAAGCGATTCTCCTGATTGAACTCCTCTAATTAAATATGAAGTTTTGTCCACAGCATTTTTCTAGATAGATCCCATCCAGTTGAGTTCATGTGAACCAAATTTAGATTAAATCGGACAGTTGGACCCCAACTTTTTGGAATATAATAACATGATAATAATAGTCAAATGTAGTATATATCCATCCACCAACCAGATATTCACATAGGACACAGTTTCTGTTAACAAAAAATGGGATTGATTTGATATTCAGATGCCAACACAGAAGCCTCTAATATCTCAGCACTAGCTATCTTAAAAAGGAAAATGTTAATGTTAAAGCCAAAATCTTCCATGTTATCTAAACACCAGCATCCCTTTATCTAAATCTGTATAAATGTAATGGTTATGTCAATGAATTGGCTCCAATGCAACACCTTATTGGCTTCATGAAGGTTAAGATGTAGGTTACAACGCAATGGAAAACGAAAATTTTTCCTCTAGGTGCTTGTAAGGCACTAATTTGGCAACTATGAATAAGAGGCAGCATTAGCTAGCAAATCATTTTTATAAAAAGCAAACTGAAATGCTTTCAAATGTTCCCACGTTGTTCGGTAAAATGCGATATTTCACTGTTTAAAGGTTTTTACTATTGACCATTACACAGTTATATGTGTTTTTCAATATCATTTCTTAACTTTCTGTAACCACATAACCTGTTCAGGAATGCAAGGTAGCTTGGAGCCTAGCCCAGCTGGTGTTGGGGAGAGGTGGGCTACAATGCCACAATTTGCTGGGTCACCACAGGCAAAAAACCATACACAGGCAATTTAAAGTCACCAATAATCAATATTATTATTATACTTTTATTTTGGATTGTGGGAGGAAAATGGAGCTTTGCAAAAAAGAAAATTCCACACAGTATGGCCCAAACCTTCTTGCTGAATGGCAACAGGGCTAACCAATACGCCACTGTTGTGCCCTTTTTCAATGTAAATTTTGTCATTTGTCACTATGTGTAATGATAAGAGCAAACAAAATGGTAATAATCAAGTAGATAGTGTTTTAAAATATTATCAAAGCAAAAACATAAATAATGTATACTTTGGTTTATGCTGTGTCCTCTCATTCTGAAAGTTGAACTTTTTATACGCTACAAAAAAATCACATTTGTACACATTGTAGTTTTAATGCTGTCAATGTTCTATGCAGCCTTTTGGTGATATTACTGACTTACTTCCGTACTTATTCGTCCAATTTCCCCCTGGCTGACTTTAGGTCACCAATTTCAATAATAACCAGACACAATGGTAATTTTACATTAGGTAGGGTGGAACTGTCCGCCTGAGATCACAAATCACCAATTGTTCTTTCAAGTTTTATAGTCAGAAATGGAATTCTGGCATCATATTGGGATCAGCATAATCGTAATGCATTAGAATTCACATGTTTCCTGCCATAAGAGATTCTTATTAACAGAGCTGATAGTATACTTCCTTGGTTACAACAATGAGCTTGTGAAATACCTGGCTGTTACTACAATTGACTCATTTATCCTACAACATCATCATTATTGCTCTTGACATTAAGTCAGCCTGATAAGACTCTTAAGAAGCTTTAACATTCCCCATGTATTTAGGAGGCTGGGGGCTTCAATGTTTTTCTGGGATTGCTTACTTGAGGCCCTCAGCAGCCACCTCTGCAGAGGTTATTACTTGAATTGAACTCTGTATTGTTTGGTCTATCTGGTGTCTGTTTAGTAGACACATGTGTTTGATAGATCTTTTGTTCAGGGCTCTCTGTAACTCTGCATTAAGTATTCACTGAAGACTCCAAACCAAGAACCAAGAGGGCCCCAATTTATTGGAAACCAATCAGCCAGAATAATGTATGTATTGTTGCATAGATACTGTATAAAGTCTTATATTTCACACTTAAGTCTATATACTCCATTCAGAAATTCTTAGTTGAGAGCAATTTGCAGGCAAACTATGTTTTTCAAACAAAGACAAATATTTTTTTTTGCTCTGTAAATTAGCTAAACTATTTCTTGGCCAGAGGCAACATTTTTTAAACACCCAACATCCTTTTCCCTGTATGAAATAAAGAGGTGATCAGTGTCATAGCCACGCTAAAAAATAGGAAATTGGCTTGCTGATACATTTACTTGTGCAACATGTACAATGAACTAGCAAATTGTCCTTCTGACATAAATTAAATATCTGCTACTTTTCAAATTGCTTGCACTCAACCTGTATTTTGTTAATTTAATTAAATAATGGAAAGTTTCTCTACAAGACTAAAGTATTTCCACATGATTAAATTGGTTTCTTGGTTAGGTCAATGTAATTTATTTGGGTTAGATAAACTCTGTAAAGTGGGGTAGAGTTTCAACTTCAAAACGGGTTGGACCAACTCTATTAAGTAAGGTTATCAATCAATAAATCAATCAATCTTTATTTATTTATATAGCGCCAATTCACAACAACAGTTGTCTCAAGGTGCTTTCCAGAAAGAGCAGGTCTAGACCAAACTCTTTATATAATTATCTAAAGGACCCAACAAATTCCTCCCTGTGCAAGCACTTGGCGACAGTGGCGAGAAAAAACTGCCTTTTAACGGGCCTAATGGGTTTGAAAAAAGGTTAAACTTATTACTACTCAACTTAGGGTTGATAAACCCTAAGTTACTAAGTTAAATCAACCCTAGTGAAGTACTCCATCCCAACCCAAGTCCGTAAAGATAGACCAAGATAATTCCTTGATACTGAAAGAAATCCTGAATCATGTGGAAATACTTTTCATGATTTTCTTAAGTTCTACCAAAGTGAAAGGTCAGACCAATAAATTTGTATCCTCATGTATATCACTTAAATTAATTACCACATTGAGTGATAGCTTTAAA
Source organism: Lophius piscatorius (assembly GCA_009660295.1). NCBI lineage: Eukaryota > Metazoa > Chordata > Actinopteri > Lophiiformes > Lophiidae > Lophius > Lophius piscatorius. The sequence goes on along the minus strand of VRLP01007864.1, from coordinate 3,009 downwards.
CCACCTTCCTATATTTTGTAGGTCCTATATCTGTCCTGTGATGAACTCTATGAGAAGGTTTCGTTGTAAAAACGCATTCATTCAAAAATAAATCAACCTAGAAGATTTCAATAACTTGAAAATTACCTTTAAAGAAGCATTATAGACCAATAAAAACCTGATGTGTGGTAAATGTGCAGTGCTGTTTATCTACTCTAAAGGATGCAACACCATGGGCTTGTTTCACACTAAGCCTTGGAAGAATACACTTCAGCACAGCTCATTACAGCTAATCAGCTACTCAAAATGTGACAGAAAAAATAACTTGCTGAAAAAAAAACTGCATAGTTCAGCAGAATAATTTCCAATGAAGAGTTTTTATTCACAGGCATCAATAACAGCCAGTGAACTATATTTTTCAAGTCACAAATTGCATTTAAAATCAATCGGATTTCAATTTACACAATCAAGAAAAAATGAACTTTACTTTTGGGCGGCTGTACCGCAGTGGGTAGAGCGGCCCACTGCTCCCTCAGGGATGGGTCAAATGCAGAGAAATAATTTCACAATACCCACACACTAAAAGACCCTTGGTAAATGGCTTAGGTGATGTATCCTTTTCTTTCTTCCATCACCATAAAAGAGTCGAGGTAGAGGGTTGCTCCTTGTATCTGGTCCTGCATTAAGGAGCAGCGGCTCCTAAGAAAACGGTGAAGTGTATGAACAGCCTACAGGTGAATTTACATTAAATGTAAGTGACTTAATTGGTTTCCGTTTTTTAACCCAACAGCACTGCCACTTGTTGAACGGCTGAAGAATATGAACGCACCTCTTCGGTTGATTTACTAACACGCACCTGCAACTGACTTACGTTTATTATTTACCGTTTAAAATTTTTTTATCATCCATATCTCCACCCGGGCTCCGTAGCATCTTTTCTAAGGATTAGCGTAACGTTTATTAGTTTGACAGGGTAAACGCTGAATACTAGAGTATGAGTGTGCTCAAGGTTGTGTCCGTGTGCAAGTTGTATTCCGTAAACAAATAACAATGGAGTAGATAAGTGAAAATGCTTGTACCTTTTCTGATGAATATAAGTCAGAAAGTATTGTGAATGAATATATTCTGATTTATCTGATTTATTTACACTATACATGTTTGTTTACTGGAATCTGGGTTGCATTACAAACAGCAGAGAGCTAGGCTTATAAAAACTTCTACACATCCCACCCTGATAGAAAAATGAGACTCCCAGCAGGCATAAGAGAGCTATATGATTGAGGTGGAAAAGCTTGTAATAAGAAAGAAGAGAACGGATGTGTTTGAGTTGCAAAGACAAATTACACATGGCTTTAAACTGTGAAACCAATATCAACAAACCAGGGGGAAAATGACTACACTACTATGTGGAAGAACATTGCGTTATACAGTAAGTGGACAGCTGCTGCCGCTCTGGGATAAGGTAATAACTGCTGTTACTTGTTTCTGTTTCACATATTCAAAATGTGAACTTCCAACCATATAAGAAAACCTTACTTTACTTTACTTACTTAACCTATAATGTATAACCCTGTCCTTATATGCCTTTAGTAACACCAATTTTTGTGAATTTTCAGTTACACAATTAGCTTGAACACTAAACAACTGACGGATGAAGTTTGAATGACATTGATTATATCTTTACCATGGCACCTGTCAATGCCATTAGCGGAGGGTTTGTTTACCCCGAAGTATCGGTATGACAGCTGATCAAATATTGATGCACATTGTGATTTGTAATTTATAGATAATTTGTATTATATAATTGTTCGTGTTCATCCACCTAATAAAATTGACAAGGGAATCGATCAATCCATCTGTAATATTTTTTTTATTTGGAGGGCAGGCTAGCCCATACTGTCTGACCTCATAGGATAGCTTTCTATAGCAGAAATTGATGAACAAATTAAGGCTGGTTCCGATGCCAGGTGCCAGAACACACAGTGCGTCTGAGGGCTTGTTTGTGGGCAAAAATGGGACCTTAGTGCGATTACTGATTGATGTAAATCATCATCATAAATCAAGATGAATAACATCAACCTAGTAATACAAATTAGAATAGTCTGATCGTAATGGAACAGGTTTCTCTCTCTATTAAAGTGTATCCATCTGAACAAGAATAATTGACTGTGGAATGAAAATTAAAAAGTTTGAACTATAAAATGTGCACAGCTGCCCCCATTTTGGGAAAAACACAGTGTGGGCTGATTTGGATGGACCTCTATCAAAAGTGAATGTGAGCAAACTGACATGAACACGGGCAGAGTTCAAATGTGCCTAATGTGTAAAAATAGGCTAATTGACGAAACCGGTTATTAACTGTACACTTTTAGGGGCCCCTGCAAAGCATCTGTAAAATTTCATTTAATTTTGTCCAGTGGTTTATCATGAGATTGGCAGATAAATGAAAAGATGTAACCCTATACACCCTTTAAGCCTTGACATGAAAAAGAAATGCTCCGAGGGAGGGCTATGAGATGACATTACTGTATGAGAAGATCTTAATAAGACAAATACAAATACAAATACAAATGACTGGAACAAAATGGACTGCAAAGCTACCAAACCGAGAAGATATATTCTTTGCATATAGCAATCAACCAATATTATAACTAATAATAATAATAATAATAATAATAATAATAATAATAATACATTTAATTTATAATGCACTTTACATTTGGATCAAATCTCAAAGTGCTACAAAGCAAAAGCAGATAAAAGCATCAATAAAAAAAGGAAAAGGAAAGTTTTAAGTCCTTTTTTAAATGTGTCAGTCGTCTGTGGAGCCCTGAGATGGTCAGGGAGGGCATTCCACAGACGAGGGCCAGCAGAACAGAAAGCCCGATCACCCATGGTGCTGAGCTTAGTCCGGGGAAGGAGGAGGCGGTATGAGTGGGTAGAACGGAGGGATCGTGTTGAGGTCAGTGGGGTGAGTAGTTATTTTAGGTAGGGGGGTGCGTTACCATGGATGCACTGGTGAGTGAGGAG